>JXWZ01005411.1:0-10365 GCA_000956215.1 Anopheles farauti No. 4 | reverse complement strand
CCGCTGCTGTTGGACGTGCAACAAAGCGTTTTGAGGTCGGAAGATGAATGCCATTTGGGACATTTGGATATGCACGAACGTCTTTATGCATTTAACTGTATGATGATTCCACGGATTGGAGTCGTCTTAGGTGATCTTTTTGATTATGCGCTTGTTTTGATTAAACACTAATCGGAATTCTAAAAGGACCGGATTCTTCTTTAGGACCGCACACAAATTGTATTATAAGGACATGTGAAATGCGAAATTTGTGCTTCAAAAAATATAAAACAAATTGTCAATTTCATTTTTCTTCTCAGTTTTTGTGCTGATCTTGATGGGTTCAGCAGAGAAAACGGAGAAAGGTTTAAGAACAAGCTGCACTAAAACCGATACTACTGAAAAGTGCACAGCCACGATAATTTGGTTATTTCTGTCCAGAAAAGTAGAAATCCGTAAAACAATGGCACACACCTGTCATGAATTTGACACAACATTTGCACGATAGGAGTGTTAATCTTGATTTAAGAAAATAAAAATAAATTTAATTTAGTTTAATTTAAATTAAATAAAATTTCAAATGGAGCATCTCCATAGCTTCTCATGTGCGGATATAAATAAATAAAATCTACTTTAAACAACTTTAATTTTTTTTTCAAATTGTTAAGAAATTTTAAGAAATTTCAGGTCGAAACCAGTATGGAGTATGCACTAGATCTCAAAGAGCTTTAAAGCTTCAAAAAGTGTCAAACGATACCTAACACTTTCACTAGTGTTAATCTATCCGTAAACCGGTCCGACTTTTTTTGGGCCTTTGGTGACACTGAACACCAAAGGTAAGAACAACCCAGCTCTGGCCATAAGCTGAACGCTTGTTCATTGTGAGGAAAGGAGCAGCGTTGGCCAACCTTAGGCACAAAGGTGACCATTGTTTTTAAATATTTTTTGGTTCGGTGTTTCCTTGGGGGGGTTCAAACTTCGTATGGTGAAAACTGGGCTCACTGCTAATCCTAGCTAGCTCACTGCTAGCTCCGTAGCTAATCACTGTCTCTGCGCCGTCTCGTGTGGGCCCAGTTGGTCAAGGTTTGCGCACCGGAAGATCCCCTCGTTGGTGGTGTGTGTATATTTATTTTGAGGCAGGTCACCAGCTTGATCAAACGCGGTTTGCAAACGCACTGGTGTTGAAAATTCGACAATAAATTAAGTGTTCCATGGCGTCGCGTAGGTTCACCGGTCCATCGTCATTAATCTTTCGTATCGGCGGGAAAGCGACAGGTGACTGAACACAACGAAATGGTACGGTGTTTGGACTAAGGGTTGGGAAATTGTTTCTGCTATTTGAAAATCCTACGTTACTGTGATGTAATCGCACCAATCAATCTGCTGCGGGTTTTAAGGTTTTAAGCTAACGTTTTGAATGCCGTAGGTAGGCAAAAGCGTAACTCTCACTCTCGCTGCAGCGTAGAGAGTTGACAGAGCTGCGTGAAGGCTGGAAGGTTACCATATCTCTAACATTCCTTTAACCGGATCGGCTGCTGGACGCGTCGCTTAAGAGTGAGCTGTAGGTGTTAATGAGCATCCGATCACTTCCTCGATGACGGCTGACCTTATCCGGTGTTCTCGGCTGTATTCTCACTCTCTCTCAAATATTGATTTGTTTCAACAGGTGTTAATTTGCCCGTTGGAAGATTGCGCGCGGCGGGAAACACTGAGTGATAAAATGAACCGAACACCGTGACGATTAGTAGGCTTTTCGTTTTCGTTCCAAACTGGTTTCAGATTTGGTGTAGAGTTTGGCAGCGAGAGTGCGTGTTGTTCTCTCTCTTTCTTCTCATAACTACGATAATGTATCTGTTGTCCTAGGTTGTCCGTGTTTGTGCTTCTAATTGGTAATGATTTTTGTTGTTGTAAATTTTAATGAAGAATGTTTTCTACGTTTAAAGAGCATCACCCATCACTGCACAAACTTAACCCCGCTAATGGCTTATATCGTCGGCGATGATTGAGATGTCGCGTGTGAGTTTTTACGACCTTTAAAATACGTCAACAAACCAATCCGTGGTTGGTGGTTGCTGGAATGCGCTTTTAAATTGCTGTTTTCGACCACGAACTGTGCTTAGAATATTCAGTATGTTTACAGTATTTGGTACGAAAAATTTCATTTTCATTAAAATATTGGTTGGTTGATCGAAAGATATATTATTGGTTAAAGTGTACCAAACTTTTTCCAACAGTTTTTTGTGCTTCAATTTGTGCAAATGTACGTGAAGATGAAAAATCTCCTTTTCTTATTATTACTAAGTACTAGCATACAATGTTAAATTGACAGCATTGCGATGGCTTTCAATTTATATGCGGCATTATAGTGCTTTTTTATTTAATCACAAAAAGCATTCGTTTGGGGTTTCTTTTTTTTTCTTCTTTGTGGTGATCGTAGAAAACATAATTGAATTTGCTAGAGTTTTGATTATTATATTGTATAATTTATTGACCTTTACGATCAATTTCAATTTATGTTGCGCAAACAAAGACCAACATTGGACAGTCAATAATTTTCAAATGAAATGATTGCTTTTCATTTCATTTTGTTAAAGCTGTTAAAAATAAAAATAAAACAGCAGATTTTTTTAAACATAGATGTTCTAATCAATCTGATGACCGCCACTGTATGATTGTTTCACATCATTATCCAAGAACGTTAGTAGGAGCAGTGTAAATTACTTACACTCGCTTACTCGCTTCTTTGATCGATTTTGTGTTCACTGATTTGTGGTACTTGTTTTACCCATTTCACAATGTAAAATCTTGTATACGAAGCACCACCTGCCAATCCACACGGAGCGCTCGTTATATACAACTTTTCCGGTCACTTAACAGACAAACCGCACAAATAAACACAACAAAGCGATAGAATCCGCGAAATTTAAAACCTTGGTAACTCACATGGAACTCACAAAGAAAAAATGAAATTAAATATTCAAACACTTTACAAAATGAAGCACCGATTTGTCGTGGCGCATTGTTGACGCTGTTTGGTCGGTCAGCCGGTTATTAATCATGTTAGATTAATTCTTTGCGACACCGCAACACAGGATGCATATTAGTTTGCGTCATCCACCTTTGTGAGGGTGATGAAGAGCGCGCTCGAAAAACTAACAATTATGATGCGATTGACGATTGATGGCAAACAAATTGTTTGCATTTGAGGAGGATAAACCAACTAGCAGCAGCAGCAGCAACAGGAGCAGCAGAATCAGGCGCTAGTCACTGCATAAAGTCGCTAACGTGTGACTAAAGCTTGAGGGTATGGGTGTGAATTTTCAAGTCACATAGCAGCACTAGCACTCACAAGCCACGATTCACCCAGTGCGATGATGATGATCGTTCGACGATGCGATGGCAAATATTGATCACTCCCGGGTTCCATTCCTTTCCATGCGACATGCTAATCTATACTTAGCGACGACTTGTGTAGAACTAGTATGCAAAACAACAAGCAGGTGACATTGAAATTACGCTAAATCAGCGGTGGCATAACGTTGCTAAAATTGGCCAAATATCACGGAGCCTTCCGCATGCACGATTAAATGGTTCACTTTTGGAGGTTTTTTGGGACACACACGACCACACACGCACACACTTACTTGAGATGATGAAAATCGTGCATCTCGGAGCTACCGAGCACCGGCAGATGATACCCCGAGTGATCGACGAGCGTGTCCATCATGACGAACGTGAACCACAGCACAAACGTTAGCACGTGGCAGCTCATGATGGCCGGGCCCAGATACACCGGCAGCAGGTCGCTGATGACAAACTCGAACGGGTGCGCGTACATGGCGGCCCAGGCAACCGGGGCCGACCACTGGTGGTGCTTCTTGTGGACGCGCTTGTAGAAGAAGCTCGAGTGAAGCAACCGGTGGCTGTAGTAGAACGAAATCTCCCAGAACACGATGCACACCAGCATGTCGCGGAACACGGTGGGCAGTGCGGGGAGGATGCGCGGGTTCGGCGGCTCGAAGAAGACGAGCCCGCGCAACATGAAGCCGAAGTAGGTGGTCGGCACACCGTACAGGAGCTGGTTGCGCAGGACCACCTTCACGAGCCGCTTGCACCGTTCCCATTCGAGCGGTTCGTTCGCGCCGGGCTGATTTTTGTACTTCCGCAGGGCCATCGGCCAGTTGGTCAGATCCATCAGCACGAATAGCCCCCCGACCAGCCAGAAGAAGGAGTACGTGTAGACGGTGAGGAAGCCCACGTAGAGTGTCACGTTGTCGTCACCTTGGGCGGGAGACAGAGAAAGAGAGAGAGAGAGAGAGAGAGAGAGAGAGAGAGAGAGAGAGAGAGAGAGAGAGAGAGAGAGAGAGAGAGAGAGACAAAGAGGACAGATTAGCCTATCGACCCGGTCAACATCGGGTGGCTTCGGTTAGGTAACGGCCAGCGGATGACGCCACACGCCCCGAGACACCTATCTTCAACGCACGCGCCCAACCCTACCGATGCGATCGAGGAATCCGTTCCACGTTTGGTTGAACCACAGCACGAGCGGACCCTCGCTGTCGGCCGATAGCACGTCGCGTACGTCCGACACGTTCCCATCGACCGGGTGGCTGACCGTCCACGGTGGGACGAACGACAGGTTCATCTTGCGGGGGTCACACACGTCGGCTAATCAGTGCGTCCTTGCCAAAGGAAAGGAAAAAACAACAACAACAACAACAACAACCGACCCAACCGTTGGGTGGGGTGAAGAAGCGTTTGCGTTCGATTCGATTCGACACGTCCAGCGCCTAGGACGATCGGCGATTAACTGACTACGCTCCACCGATCCGGTGTACGATAAAAGGCTTCAGCGGGCCCCCTGTGCGCCGAATCTTCGCGTCACCGTGGCGAGGCGCGGTGGGCGCGGTAGGGTCCGGGCGGTCGCGCCACTTCCTTCGCCTGGTACGGCTCGTCTAAGTGTCTATCCGAAAATAATCATCACTTAGTACTCGCAATACGTGGTGGGGGTGGGGGAGGGTGGACAAACATGCGAGCTGTAAATGGTTGTATTCTTTTACCACCCGCACAGCCCCGCCCCCCTCCCACCCTCTGCTTCAACCCGCTCGCTGATCGATTGGTGCGGGTAAAACGTCACGCTCGGAGTACCGCAAATGACTGCGGCTTGCGGCTCATCCCACCGACTTGGACGGTCCCTACCCGGTGTCCGCTCCGAAGAGGGTATTTGCATACCCAAAATGTGGAATATCAATGACTTGCTTCACCGCCGAATCGGGGTGCTAGTGGCTACGGGTGCTTCCTACGGTGGAAGTATGTCGGTCGTTAAGGACATCGGCAGCGCTGATGCTAACGCAAGTGGGCCTTTGTGGGATGAGCGAGCGGGAGAGCGAGTATTAAAAAATTGTAAAAAAAAAGAAAACATCCCAAACGCAAACAGCGCTCGGAACGAGACGATTCCACTATAATACTACTGTTGACACGGTGGACTATTTAGTGAAATAATATTTGCACGCACCGCAAGAGGAAGGAATAAAAAAAATTGTGGCACACAATGCGCGAATTGTTGATTGGTGTTTTGTTGAATGATGGAAAGTTCATTCGTTTGCCCACTCGGGAGGGGTCACATTTCTTGACACACACACACACACACACACACACACACACACACACACACACGCTCTGACTCAATCTCTATGCGACTCTATACATGGGGAGAAAATAATGATCCGCTGTGATCATGCACGATAAGCTTTGGTTGTCGCTGGACCTTTTAGGACCGTTCGTCACAATCGTTGAAGGTCACACCGCCCGGATTAGCAATGGTCCCTCTGGTAAACTCAGGGTTCACGATCGACGGGGTTTCTCCCCTCCCCCCACCCTCAACGTGTTGGGTTTGTGTTTACTTTGACCCGCGACCCATGCCTTTCGCGAAGGGGAAGAAGCGTTACAGCAGCCTCATTTGATTGCTTGTGTTTATCCATAGTTTCAAATGATTCGATGTTTTATCGATCGCTCCTTAATTGCTCTCGAATAGATCTTTTGTTGAATGTCGGATGCTGCGACTACCCCCTTTCGGCGGGGTGCGTGTAGCAAGCAGGCGTACTTAACGGTGGTGACTCGGTGGTTTCCGTAGAAGTTTCGACAGCCTTCTGCGGTAGTGTAAGATCGACGACGAAACGACTGCTAATGGCGCGTTTCTGCACGCGGTGTAGCTTTGATTGGATTGATGGCAAATCATTGGTGGACCTAAAAATAGGTTTTTGCTTAATTAAATAAGGTTTATTAAATTTGCGCACCGTTGAGCCTACCGTTCAGCAGGAGAAATTGTTTCGGGAAGCCTGGCAGTGATTCTGCTGCAGTGTTTAGCGGATAGCCTAAATAACGTTTTTTTGCAAATCATTTTATTTTGATCGAATCGGAGAGTTGATCGATTGCTGAGATGTCAGAGTGCTTTTGGATGCCACTTTAAGCGTCAATGATCCGTTTTTGATGAGAGTTCCTAGCATCTGTTCAAGGACTTAGTTTGATGAAGAGACTCTAGTCTTCCGTCGAACGATGTACGGCTGTTAAATTCTGAAAAAAAAACTAGGCTAGTGGAGATAAAAAATTGTATTTTTTATAATGCCATGCCCGTATTTAATCAAACCGATCGCCAAAGCTTTTATTTTAAAGTTTAAATATTTTTTTGAGCATGTTCTACATTTCTACATTGTTATGTTATGCTTAAAAATGTAAACTTTGAGCTCAAAAAGTACCCACTTGAAACGATAATTATTCCTAATATGGTACCAATGGCACATCGGGCCAGGGCCAGAAGGTTGTGATCGACGTTGAATGGTTGTGAAATTTGGAGAAAAAATTTAAAATTCGAAGATATCGTGTGCCTCTCGTGTTTGGGTTGGCGATTTGGTTTAGCTAGACAACCTACAGGTCAAATCCGGTCTAGCAGCAGCAGCAGCAGCTATCCGGCCGATACGCTGAGGGTATGTATGTTTTCCTGTGACCCAAAATCTACGTGTCTATGTGTTAGGCTTTGATACATTCAGCGATGGATAAAAATGTTCCAATGCAACGAAGATTAGTTCGGATTGCGCCCTTTCCTGTCCGGTTTTGGATAAAGCTCTTGCTTAGTTATTCAAACTTTCCGAGCGCACTGCGGTCACTTCCACGGACAAATAATGCTGATAAACATTCATCTGCACTAGGTCTCATATTACCCTTATCGTGAGGAAGCTAGTGGCTGCTAGCGAAGGTGGCTTGCATTTGCATGTATTTTAATTTTGCATTAATTAACTGAAATAGTTCCACATTCGAAACAAGACAAGACATAATCTAGAAGCATCCAAAACATTCGCATGAAGTGAATAGAATCCAATTTTAAATATAAAATGTTGACAGTCGTTAAAGCAGATAAGAAGAAGACACACGTTTACCAAAGCAAAAGTACAAGTTCTAGATTCTTGGGTCGTATTTAACTTATTTGGCTACCATCCAAAGCTGGTTCGAATTCTCTTGCCTCTTCTTTCTATGATTTTAGCATAAAACTGTGACGACTGGTATGAGATCAATGCACACAAGAGAAACACGATGTTTTGCGGATTTTTTTTTAAATAATGTATGATTTCTATCTTGAAACAGCAGTTTAGCCTTAACCGAATGCGGGCTATGAATTATTTATTTTATCATTTGTTTATAAATGTGAATGAAAAACTCGTTGTATATTTACTGGGTTTTCTTCACGTAAGTCTAGTGTTCTTAATTTTAGATGACATTTTTTGTGGTTTTCTGAATATACTAAAATGAATACGGTTCTTGTTCACACAATGTCATCGTACGATGTGGTTTGAAAAACGTCACAGATTATTTTCAATCCTCCTAGCGAGGAGTGACTAACCAGTTATGGTGGTAAAATCAGTCTAGTAAGCCGGTTAAAACGGTGAGCATGTTCTCGATCGTTACGCCAAAGAGAAGAAGAATTATTTTACAGAAAATAGTCAAAACGTTCCATTTCTAACTTGCTCAATAAACAGAACCAAATAAGATACCAAATAGGTTCAAAGAATTGGATTCTGTAATGTGTATTTTACAACTATAGCACCGTTTGTATTTTAGAGATACGACGAAATATTTTAACATTATGTTCTGTACGATTTTGAAGTAATCAGAAAAAAGTTTGATTAATTCACTAGGAATAGGTCAAGATTCGTTCGTTTTGTAGCATCTTTTTGTTCTTGTAGCAAATATTTTGCATACATTCAGGAGTTTAGCAAATAATAACTAAGGAATTGGCTTATTTCGAGGAAAACCAGCATCAGGATCGCATAGTTCCTATGGAGTAACAGAGTAGATATCCTTGTCAATTCAGTTAAAATTAAGCTGAAAATAAGATTTTACTAGCAACAACAGTCCTTTCGAGAGAATAATTGAATCGAAAGATTTATAATTGCTATAAATTTATAAAAGCAATAGAATTGTCGTACAAATCTCTTTTGTAGCTGCTCATAGCTTTATGATGGTTTATTGCTTTAAGGTGATGTGGGCCATAAAGCATTTAAGCGAAGCAACGCCGGTCTACTAGTAAAAAAACGTACCGTTTGCACGAGTCAGTTTCTATTGTAAATGATTTTAAAACTAACCGTGCCTGAGGTGATACTTCACTAGTCATGTTAGTCGCTGCAAAGGGGCTTTCTATTAAAATAAATTGAAAATAGAAACAAAGAAACACACCAAATAAAGAGTAACAAATCTGCTTGCTCCAAAGCCGATCACCGAGGAGTAAATATGGCGAAGCCCGCGAGTGTTTTCTTTCCAATAATCCATCATCGTACCCTGCCATCTCTCCGTCCGTGTATTTTGCAAGCGAAGCAAAGTGCGCGAGCTGCCAATGCCACACTAATGCCGTTCCCTCCCCAAAAGTCACACACGCACTAATGTGCTGCTGGATTCCCGCAGAAGGTCTTGAGCGCACCGCACCTTTCTAAGCTGCTTCGCCACAGTGACGGGTGACCTAAAGAGCGTCGAATTTCGGAGAACCATTCGAAACCAGCGTCAGCGAGGGAGAGAGAGAGAGAGAGAGAGTGAGGATCAAGAAACCGGTGGATGCGATTAATTTTGTACAACAAATGTATTTTTGGCTTTGTACTCTACAACACGCACGTCACTTGCTGCCGGTGCAGCGTGTCCAATTCCTTACGATAGTAGTTCCAATAGTAATAGCGCTATAAACAACCTAACCAATATGGGCGACGTAAAAGTATGCTTATTCACAGTTTCATCTCAAGCACGAACCAGCAACGAATCTCCACGATGATCTCTTGACCAGCAGCCAAGGTCTGGTTCATGGTCGAGATCCGGTCCATTACGGGGCTTGAAGTGGCTGAACGGACGTCTCACTTGTCCGGCACCAGTTCCCGGGCCGACTGGAACCCAACGATGCGGTGGTGCCGCTGGAACTGTTTCTTCTTGCGGAACTCCGTGTCCGTACCGTGGAACCAGTCCATCCACCCGTACAGTCCGAAGCACTGGTTGAACCTGCGGTGAAGAGCGAGCGTGATTACTTCAGGAAACCCCTTTTTTTTGCGCGATCGATCGCTTACTTCAGATGATGGTAGTCGTGCGATTCCGGGCTGGACAGGAACGGCAGATGGTAGCCGCAGTGGTCGAGCACCGTGTCCACCATGACGAACGCGAACCAGATGGCGGTGGTCGACACGTGGCACTTCATGACGGCCGGTCCGGCGAACACGGGCAGCAGATCGCTGATGACGTACTCGAACGGATGCGCGTACATGGCGGCCAGCGCGACCGGGGCCGTCCACTCGTGGTGCTTCTTGTGCACGTACTTGTACAGGAAGCGCGAGTGTAGCAACCGGTGGCTGTAGTAGAACGTGATCTCCCACAGCGTGATGCACACGGCGAAATCACGCACGAAGGTGTACGCGTCCGGGAGTGCCCTCGGTGGCGGTACACCGTGCCGGCTGAGATTGAACGCAATGTACGCCGTCGGGATACCGACGACGGTTTGGTTGAAGAGCAACGTTTTCACTAGCTACAGACACGTGGTGCCGGTAGGCGATAGATGGAGAGAGAAGAAAACGGTGAGGGAGAGAAAGAGAGGAAGGAACACACAAACGTTGAAGTTATATGAATCATTCTTAAAGCACTTCACTTCCGATCCGTTCCCGCTAGTTCCCGCCTTTACCTTCTTGAACTTTTCCCAATCCAATGGCTCGTTCATGCCGGGCTGGTTTTTGTATTTGCGCATAAACTTTGGCCACTCGGTCAAATCCATCACCACGAACAGTCCACCCAGTAACCAGTAGATGGCGTTGGTGTAGAACGTTAGCACCCACACGTACAGCGTTTCTTGGTCGTCGCCTGGGAAAG
>JXWZ01005406.1:0-26381 GCA_000956215.1 Anopheles farauti No. 4 | reverse complement strand
TATGCAGCAAGGAAGCACGTTCCTAATACTTGAGGCATCAGGCATTGTCAAAGCCTAATTTGTGGACCCTATTTGCCGTCCCAGTTGGCAATATAGTACTTTTTAGAATCGTGCAACTGCCATGGATAGCTCCCAGCATCGGCAACATAACAAGGTGGAGGTTGGACTTTGCTGGGTACTCTGTCGTTAACAAGAAATAAAAGAATATTATTCAAGCAACTTGATGCTTGATGAACCATTTACCAAAATCAACACAATTAAAAAATATACTTATGTTTTGTTATTGATGCAATAAGTGATAATATTGATGACTGCAATATTACAATACTGGCAGACCGGGTCACAACAGATATCACCGAGCAACTTTTGCAATTGCGATTTAGTAATAATCGTCCCGAAACGGGTTCCGTGGTCCGGAGAGGCTTGCATTCAATAAAATACTAATTAATCCTTTTTGTAATTAATGTGTATTTCTTTTTTCCCCGTAGTGCACTAGAGAAAAATAATCAGTGGGCACCCTAACAAAGCGACCGAATTACGCGAGATGCACGAAAATGGATTTTTGAACAAAAGTCCACTCGTATCGCTGGGCGGTATTCTTTCGATGGTGGAATAGCCCGCTTTTGTTAGCGACATTCCGGTGACATTTCACCGACAAATTCTCTGCCATAGGGCATCATTTTGTTTGACAGTTACTGATGTCGTCCATTGGGTGCTGTCAAATTCGCCATCTTCAAGCGAAAAAAAAAATTATTGCGGTTTGTTTGACGCGCTTGGAAATAACATTTTTTGGAAATATTAAATTCGTGTGGCGGCTAAAGGTAGCGAAAAACGATGGCAGAATATTTAGCCTCGATTTTCGGTACCGAAAAAGACAAGTAAGTACTGAAGTTAAGTTGCAATTTGCCTGGGCAAGCGATAGCTTGTCGGTGTTTGGCCGATACTGTGGTTTGTTGTTTGGCCCGGGGGATGTGTGCGTGCCGCCATGAGAGTAGGTTGCCTGGAAGGGTTGCAAACCGGGATTATCAATCAGGGGTGGTATTAATTTCTGCATTTGTCCTTCTGATTCCAGGGTAAACTGTTCGTTCTACTTTAAAATCGGAGCTTGCCGTCATGGGGACCGCTGCTCACGTATTCACAACAAGCCGACATTCTCCCAGACCTGCCTGCTTCAGAACCTGTACGTTAATCCTCAAAACTCTGCCAAATCCGCGGACGGTAGCCATCTGGTAGCGAACGTGTCGGACGAAGAGATGCAAGAACACTATGACAATTTCTTCGAGGACGTGTTTGTTGAGTGTGAAGATAAGTACGGCGAGATCGAGGAGATGAACGTGTGCGACAACCTGGGCGACCATCTGGTGGGCAACGTCTACATCAAGTTTCGCCGCGAAGAGGACGCCGAACGGGCGGCGAAGGATCTGAACAACCGCTGGTTTGGTGGAAGACCGGTGTACTCTGAGCTTTCACCGGTTACAGACTTCCGTGAGGCGTGTTGCCGACAGTACGAGATGGGTGAATGTACGCGGTCTGGTTTCTGTAACTTCATGCACCTCAAACCGATCTCCCGTGAGCTGCGTCGTTATCTGTACTCTAGGCGTAGGGGACGTTCCCGCTCCAGATCTAGATCACCTCGTCGCGGAGGTGGCGGTGGCGGTGGTGGTGGCGGCGGTGGTGGTGGTGGTGGCGGCGGCGGCGGTGGTGGCGGTGGTGGTGGTGGTCGTGATCGTTCCCGTGATCGTCGCCGATCCCGCAGCAGGGACAGGAAAATGGATCGAAACGATAATGGTCGTAAGGGAAGATACTGAAGACAGCTGCTGGAGGTAACACTGATGGCGCCATTGACTTCCTTTCTTAATCTTGACAATTATTTCTTCAATTACTTTTAACGGAGTATGGATAACAACTTCTGAGCGATTTCGTGAAATATGTTCAGCAACACTTATTTGTAAAAATAAAGAACCGAAATACATACACATGCGACAAAATGAATCGCTAATGATGTCGTTTTTATTCCCCGGGTCGGTAAGTATGTGGTTGTATATGGTTGTAAAGAAATGAATGACGGTTAGCGCCTTTCCAAGGGGCGCTTTAAAGTATTACAAAGGGGGTAGGTACATTTTTTTTGCAAAGTTAAATATGTTAGCGTCTCCTTTAAATGTCTTTATCTTGGGGACGTTCTCCAAAATCGCATCACGTATTTTGAAGAAAGTAACACACATCAGATACATATCGACACTGTATTACGTACACCGAATTCGAGTTTCTAATGTTGTTGGTTTTGCAAATCGTGTTCCCATCGCAGAGGAACAAAGTTGTACGCCATGTACGCCCATCGAATAGACATCTTCCAGTGGCGGCCAGCGGCTAAGGTACAACTATCAATCGGAACACCTACATATGTGATGCACTAAAAAACCTTTACAGCATGATAAAATGTAAGCAACGCGAGTTGTGTCAGTTCAATGACCGATTTCCAATACCAATGCGCAATATTGATTGCACAGTCTATGCAGGATTAGTAGTGCGTTAGCGTGTGCTTCATCCATTACACATTAAAATATTTGTTTATATGTATAAATAAACTGCCAATATATGCTAGACAACCATTCCTAGCACACGGCATTGCGACACATCTGTCGAGATGGAGTTCTTTTAATCGCTTCCTAAACTAAATAAACACTTGCTCCAGTGTGAGCGCTTCCGTGAACGGTTTTACGATCACGCTGGTAACGAAGCAGAAGATTAGCCCGAAAAAGATCGAAATCGGCAGCGCCGGCAGTGCTTTGCGAAAGATGGCCAACAGCAGCAGCGTTAAGCAGAGACCCTTCGAAAACGAAAGAAAGAGAGATGCAGGTATAAATTTCAAAATCAACGTGTTGCCGGGTTGGAAAAACAAACAAGAATACACATACCACCAGGATGGCCACAAAGCACGCGATAGTAGTATTCCAATCACCGTAACTGGATGCTTTGCCCACCAGCACGGAGTAGAAAATGAAGTCTCCTAGGCCAAGCTTTATGCCTCCTGTAATTTAAACCAAGTTCGTCAATAATATTCGATTGGATTAATTCTCAAAACCATAGGCATACTTTCTTCCGCCTGGTCGTATAGGGCCCCCGCCTGCTGCTGATCACCTCCAGTGCGGTTTATCTCGGCCGTGACTGTACGATACTCGGGTCGGGACGGGTTGCTGGCAATGTTTGCTTGTACTTCAATTTGCCGTCGATTAACGCGCTGATTGGCCGTTTCTGCCCAATCTTGCGTGAATCCTGCGGATTGCTCTGAAAATGCGATTTTAATACCGAATGGCATTAGGTACAGCGTAGCGAGAGAAAATTGTTCAAGGAAAACTGACACTCCGTTTAATGTTAGTATGCTTTTTGTGGGCGTGTTAACAAGCAAAGAACTGCGTGAGGAAAGGAAGCAGAATAGGGGGAAATCAAGCAAAAATCGTCAAAACATATACCCCTTGATAAATCATGCGTTCTATCATTGAGAATGGCAACCAGTGGCATACCTTCTACGGTTGCACCGGGCTGAGAGGGCACATGGTTGTTTACCGCACCGTATCCTCCAGCTGCTCTACTGCCAGCTCCAGCACTTCCACTACCCGTACCGATCGCCCTTTCACCGGACAACGGGCCTGGACGGTCAGAATCCGTATGAGTGCCCAAATAGGAATACATGATAGTTGCTGCAAAATAGAAAACAGGTACTTTTCATAGCCATCTGATCATATACGACGGTTAGTAATATTACATGAATATATTAGCGCGGGGAAAATCTGTTCGTTGCGCTCCTGCGCCGTTTCCACCAGTATCCTCAGAGGTCCTTTCGGAGTAAGTACGGCAATAAGATCTGTATAGATAAGCAAAACATCAAATAACGATTATGTTTGAAAACGTACCGTGTTTAACGGTTTAAAAATATTTTATGCTTCAACACTTACCCCAAATCGATATCACAGCTAATACGGCCCACGTTGTCCATTCAGGAAGATACTTGATAAACACCAACGCCATCAAAGCGGCCACAAAAATCAGGTAACCCTGTTGCAATCGCAGAGGGCCCTGCCAGTGGATCGAAATCATGCCAACGACGCCAAAGTTCCAAACTAGCAGACCTGCCGTAAACCAGTCCATTGGAACGTTGTACGCACGGAGGATTTCGAACAAATATAGACCGCTAAACAGAAACAGTAGCAGCAGAGATGAGAGAATCAGCCACCCGTGGATGACCTTATAGCAGCGGTGCTTGTACAGGACGATGAGCAGTATCGTCATGATTACAATCACCGTCATCAGGATGAGGGAATTGGCAAGCGCATTCCAAATTTTAGTCCCCGTATCATCCGTCAGCTCGTGAAAAGGTGTATACACGCTGCAACAAGAGTGTAAAAACCATCAGATTAGTTTCATGGTGTCACTTCATCGTAGGACGAGCTCGCCCACTTACAGATACACATCCTTGATGGTGTAAAAATTAATCGAGCTAATTGTGGCTACTACGACCATCATGCACAGCGTTACTGGAACGAACAATTTTATCACATGTTGCGCACCATATTTCAGGCCCTCCTCTTCATTGAGCGCTTGTTCCTGCTCCTGTTGCTGTTGCCGCTGTCTGGAGGAATGGCCCGGTGGATCTCGGGATGATCCAGCCCTTCCCCGGCTACTCGTATCGCGTATTGTCACTTGCGGGATGGAATCGGTTGTCTTGAGGTAGGTGAAACGAACAAAAAGCATTATTTCAGAATACATGGATTATTAACGAGTGGAGAAGATGACTCATTGTGACGATGGGCACACGAGTGCAAATAACAGAAAACGCATTCCTTACTCCATAGGACGGATGTGGAGAGCTGCTGGCGTCTGTGGGCATCTTTTGCCAGCGTTTCCGCGTACCGCGCCCGTCTGCGGCATCGTGTATCGGTACCGCAGGTTGATGATGATCGATGTTGATATGACCGTCCATTGTGCAGGGCAACGGAACGATGATTTTCGTTACGAACTTTTCCTGATTGCGATTAGCGTCGCTTTTTGTTTGGTGAATCAAAACATTAAATCTGAGGCTGAATTTTCCTTCTCTAAGTTTAGGTGTCCAGGTTGCATACTTGCCTTACAGAACTGTACTGACGTTCGAACAGTATTTAGAAATTGATCAATAAACTATGCATTATAAACGTAACTCGTCACTCTGCTATTTCGTTCAGGGTAGGGGATCATCATTTCTTTTTTGTTTAATTTATGTTTTTAATATTGAAGCAACGTTCATTGTATTTATAGCCTTATTCGCTCTGACATATGAAACGAAAATTTAAACTTCTCTTTGAGTTAAGATGTAAAATATTCTTGTAGTTAATATGTAATGAGAGCACATAAATGCAACACACGAATGAATGATTGATTTAAAAAGGTAAATAACATTGATAAATACTACTGCTAGCAAATAAATACTAAATATTGCAAAAATAAATACATGTATTGCAAGAATCGTTTCAACATCATACCATGCCCGCTGCGTTTCAATTCGTTTTTGACATTCTACTTTAATGGCTACTGTTCAGAAGAGAATTAATTTTCTTAGGTAGACCCCATAGATCATCGTGAGTCAAACGTTGGCCAATATCTGTTTCCTTTACAAAAATCACTTGCTTATCCATTACTTACCATCAATGTGTTCACCAACGAAGCAAGTAAATCACTAAATGTAAAATCTTTCACTCCTGCTAACTTACAGTTTTCGAGTAAGATCTATGATTTGAATTGTTCATATTTATTTTTTTTTTGTCTCTTTTATTATGCACTGCGTACACAAACCGGTCATTCTACTCATTACGATAAAAAAACAAGCATTTCCACCACATTTCACACTTACTGTAGACGATATTTCGCAAGAATAATGCTACTAATTAGTATTGAATTTGCACCAAGTGCTGCACAGAAGAAAAGAATTAAAATCGTTAAAAGAAATAACTCAAAACACGAAACGCGTACTTCGGTAGAAACCATTAGTAAAGAAAACGGAAAACAATGTAACACAAGAATAAATGTCTCATCGAACATTGAACTACTCGATGCAATGGCTACTCGTTTCAATGGACAGCAGTTGTTAAACTGTTGCCCAAAAGTGCAAGTCGTGTAAGAATGAAAAAAATCCACACATAGTTCTTAAGCTGATGAGCCTTCATTATTCTTGCAGCAGGTTTGAGTGGTACAGTATATTAAGAGGTCATTGCAATATCATCCATGTTTTGCACGCCGGTTGTCCATTGTGACGAGGTTATTTAACTTTCACGAAACACACTAATTCTGTTCCTAATGTTCCTAACTCACTTGTATCGATGTTCGTCAACTCGTTTTAAACAATGGCGTTTCCAAATGGGGTCGGTTCCTCAAATGTGTTGTAACGACATGTGTGTGTTTGTGTGTAGGTGAAATCGCATGCCGAAGAGGATCTGTATCTTCCTATTTGGTTTATTAGCGTAGAGGTGATATATGGACGCGCCAGAGCACTACCGTTCGTTCCAACTCATTCCAAAGCCATACACGAAAGACGTTACCTTCGTAGTGTGTGGTGTTTTTTTTTACGGCGAGATGCTTTTGATTATTCTTCTCTGTTACATCCCCAGTTTTCCGTTTAAACCTCTACCGCACGGACCGTCCCAGTATCTATCTGTGTTATCAACTACTTCCACATGTTGATGCAGAAAGCAGATTTTCTATCTTACCAATGGTGCGATAACCGCGCTCTCTCTCTCTTTCTCTGCAGCCAATACACCACATAGAATGAAACCCTCATTTGTGTGAGTGTGAATGATTTTTCTTTATCTCTAGGATGATCGGTCGCATCCATCTGTTAGGCACTAATTCGGCCATTACGTTCGCCTGCAACTGCCTTACCACTCTGCGTCACCGTTAGATTTTTGAAATACGTAGTCCTTACCGCCTATATGCATGATGCCGTCTTTAAGATAGAACTTCCATTTGTTGCGGGACCGTGTGATCTAAAGCGAACAAGAAAATGAATTGTCCGTTTCGCCCCACTCGTGGAACTGTGTCCACACTTACCTTATCGTACTGACACACTACAACGTTGTCGGTATCGAACAAATCAGACGCATCTTCATCGGTGACGTCGTCCTCGCTGTTGAGTGGCTCTTCTTCGGCACCACCTTCCGCTTCTAGATCGTCCTCTTCCTCCTTGTCCAAGTCCTCATCATCATCATCGACGATGTTATCATCGCTGATGTCACTTCCTTCCTCATCGGACGTATCGACTGCACCATCCAGCTGATGACTTATGCATATTTGCAACGAGCCTAGAAGCAGACATCATAATGCACCATTGCAAAGACAGTGTTCGTGCAACAAGTAGTTGCCACCCCAGCCAACCGGTACCTACCACTATCCTGATCGTTCTGTTTCGCTGCCTTCCGAACTGCTCGCAATCGGTGACGTAGTCGGCGACAGTGTGAAGGTCCGGCTGGTACTGCTTGGGCAGCCGATTGTGAAGTTGCACCTGTGGTACTGTTTGAATGTTTGCTACTATCCACGGTCAACTTTTGACCGGCTACAAGTGCACTTATCAGCTGTCGATCTAGCCGATATCGATCCGAGGAATCCATGCTGGGGAGCTCCACAAGCTTATAGCTGATCGCTACAGTTTCTCCTGCCGATGGCCCTTCGAACATCGAATCATCGTCGCACGCACCATCAAGCTGCTTTTGAATTGGTACAACATCTGAAAAACATTGAACACACGATTGCATAATTGATAATTTGGTGTTCTCTGACGACAAATTACGCTAGCAAAACAACTTACTCAAGTTAAGGTTCTGCAAATAAGAATTTACATGCTGTTGCAAAACACTCGAAGCGATGTGCGGTGGGAGTGGCATAATGGAGGCAATTATGGGACTGGTGAGCACCTGCTGGAGCTGATTTTCTTGCAAAGCCGATGCCGGCACCTGAATCGTCAATACACGCGGCTGACTGTTGGCCACGTTTTGTTGTGCCGGTAAGGTTATCTGGATGGCGACCAGTTTGTTGGGATCTAAGGAAGCCACAACAGCCGCCGGTGCATTGTTGGACTGTTGTTGCTGCTGCTGTGGTGCATTTGAAGTAGTGTTGGCATTGCTAGCGCTAGTGGTGTTTGTCGTACCGGAGGCACTATTGACTGCTGCGGGCTGTGAGGTTCCGGTGGGGACCAGCGACGGGACGGTTAAATTCTTCAAATCGACACTACCCTTTGTGTTGTTGTTCGCTTTTCCATTTTCCTGCTGATTGTTTGCGGATGCTGATGCTGCTGCAGAAGCTGCTTTCGATTTCTTAGTACCATTCGTCTGAAACAGAATCAAAAATCAATTAATACATTCTATGACTGTCTTATGGTGACTTTAACATTAAATTACCTTTGCGTGTGAAGCAGACTAATATTCGTTACATCGAAACGAAATGCAAGATGGTCATAACATTTAAAAAAGTATAAGAAACATAAGCAAAACTTGTCATATTGGTATTTACTGGTAGAATACACGAATACCATACCTTAGTACTGTTAGCTAAAGCCGCTGGTGGTTGCTGATCTTGTGATTCTGGGGTGGCTTCTATCGCCTTGCAAGCTAGTAATTTGGACGTCCATACTTGCTTCATTTCCTGCAATACCTGCTCGTCCACACCCTCATCGAGAAAGGCATCACGCACGCCGGCGATGACATCGTCGATAACGGTGGTATAGACTTTAAGCTGCATGTGACACGAAAAAAAAACACATTCATTTAATATAGTACGTTAATAATTGTACAATCCATTCGTACAGTCAAATCTACAAATACCTCTGGAAGCATAAATATCAGTATTTATATTATGGTTTGGGTTCATTGTGCTACTAAGTGGAAAAATCATGACCCTCTAGATAGTGGGTGGTATAATAACCGCAAACCTAGAGCTACCAGTGGCACGTCTCATGTTATCAAAGAATTGAGATAAAATATTGTACATGATGTCCGTCGCCGAATCTATCTCCGTTAGTAACGCAGTTGTTGGCGTACGCAGTCAAACTTGCCGTTTGATCGGCATGCTAACCTTATTTTACCATCATAGTAAGTTTTGAAATTCTTGTTAGAGTAAGACAATCCATAAGGGTCCTATCATGTGAAAGGCTGTTACTGGTACCACAATATCACCGAATCTTTCCAAAAACTTTACAGAACTACAGTAAATTGAAAAACCACAGTTCGCACATAACTATGCACGTCGTTCTCTGGTGATCTTGTTCATGCGAATTCACTTTGAACATTATGACACATACTTCATATAAACGTGATAACAACTAAACGTTTTATATTTGCTGAACCATAAGGGTATTACGGCAAAGCATTGACACAATTCGCCGTTTCAGTCTATACCGTCGCCTAGAGTAGTTTGGTTTAAGCGGATATTTGCATTTACAAATTGAGATTAAATAACATTTGTTCTGAACAGTTTTGGTAATATCATTCAAATCCATATGCTTCTAACAAATCAAGGCACGTAATGTTGCTATTGACAACCTGTTGTTAACGTTTTCTGCTTCTCCCTATCCTTACGCACTGATTTTCACTTCAACAGTCAATTCGCCATATGGTAAGAAACACACATAATTTTTATCATATTCTCATCGATTGTATGTGTCGATTTACACGTATGTAGCATAAAACTAGTTATTTGTGTTCAACTCTTTTCTTATGCCTATCATCTACTATCTTCGACAACTCGATACAATAAGAAGAACATATCTGAAAGACAAGGACAATCAAACTTAGATAACCGATGGAGAATACTGATTCGAATGTTATTACGGTATCGAAATGTTAACCTCTTAGAAAAGTTCTAACATTGTCAATGAATATCAAAGGTTCAAAGCTTGTATTGAAATGAACGGAACCATACTTGTTGCATTCTCGCCCTACTTACCACCGATGTTTGACTGAGCGACATCCTCTAGGTTTTCGTCTATCAGCAATAATCACGATACCAAGCGATAAAAGACACGTTCCCCACTTGGAGTTGTGTCTTCTCAGCTTCAAGCACTAGCAAGACAGCCCTGCATGTGTTGAGAGCTCCCAGTACGAAACTCGCGGCTACCTTCTAACGCCTACTGCGCCAGCAGTGTCGCAGCACAGGACGCGGCTGTTCAATACAATGAACGAAAACGCAAATGAAGAAACCGCACACTACCGATGATGATGCAGTAAAATGCACTCTGCTGTCGCCCGCTGCTCACCGTAAGAACCGTGATAACACTGGTTAGGGTTTCGCGAATGTGTATGTGCCTGAGAATGTGTTTGCTATGCACTTTCTGGCAACGAACGGAAAACTTCACTGCACTCGGTGAACAGCGCGTGCATCGGACAGCAAATGGTAGACGACATTCACAAACGGCACAACCACTAGATAGAATTTTCGTTTGAACAGCTGAATTTCTCACAGACGATAGTTGTGGTAAGGGATCATATTTCACGCACGTTCACCTTTTCACGTAGATTTCACCTCGCTAAATTTATACACAGAACACAGACATGTACACACGGATGAGAATTTTAGACGTTTTGTTTAATATGGCGATACCTGAATGGTGAAGCGCGCATCAAAATTTACTACACTTTTGATTATCCAGTATAGTGACCCCAAAAATTGAAATCATGGACACCGGAATCGGAAGGGCAAGCAGCAACACCAGCAACAGTAGACGAATTATTTTAGTTAAAAAGGGGAGCAGAAACGAAATCTAAAGGCTGAAAAGGTTTGTGATGATGACACGGCACGGAAACACCGTTTACGGTGTCTATGGGACGAGGGACGTTTACAAAAAAAAACCCGATCACGCGACCGACGCGGAAGCCCAAAACTACACACTCGCCTTCCTTCGATAACTTGCGGTGCTATATGACAATACGCGTTTTGGATCTAGTTCAAGACTACTCCCGGCTATAACGTAGCGGGGGTTTCTTCTTCTGTGCTGCTGTTGCTGTTGCTGTTTTGCTTCGCTGGCTTTTAAAGTTGCTTCGAACCTCAGACAAGCATTCTTTGGAAGCATCACTCCGTGACAAAATATGATTCTAGAGAGATGAATAGGATTTGTTGTTTTTTTGGAGAAGGATGCTGAAGGATTCGTTCGAAAAATTAGATGTGAGTAAATTATTGGTATAGTTTTTCACAAATGATTCAGTTCCGTATGTATGGGCTTGTGACGTTTCCGCGCTGCCGCCCAACGACACAGAGGACGACGAAAGCTGCTGGAGGGTTACGGAAAATACCACGGTGTATCTTCGCCATAACGGATCCATTTTAGGGAATTAAGATAAAAGCACATGACCAACAAATACGTGCTTCTATTGCATACACTCTATTAGCATATAGCGTACCCTATTTCTACACGTTTATCAAGAATTTACCCAGACAAAACACACGACCGCACGCACTTTTTCTGTAGTCGAGAAGCGCTAGTCAACGTATGTGTAAAATAGGTACAGTCTCTCCAATCGTTTCGGCTTCAACGGAAAAAGAAACGAAATTTTGACATTTAGAGGGAAAGCATATTGTGGATGTGTTATATGATGGAAACAATGGAAAATATTGTCAATAACTCGTCTGCGACGAACTCAAATAAGATTTTTCTTGAATTTCTTAATTATTCGCAACACTATAAATTACACCTTTTATCTAGAAGGATTCTTTTATAAAAACATTAACATTTTCTGGTCGACTTGTACCGCATTCAGAAACTTAGTCTCTCAGAAATTTTTTCAACCGGTTGTTATACGCATACTTCTTAATGAAATCAATTATGCTTCAGTGTATTTGCCCAGCAACGTACTCAAATATGACCACTAAACGTCAGACATCGTCTTTTATATGGCTACACACCTTCGATTACAGTCCGTTATCTTTGTTTTAACAAGAAGCAACTCGTTTATAGCGCAAAACTGTTATAACTCACAGGCCGGCCCGATTTCTAAAATTTGATGCTTGAAAACAAAAATAAAAATTAATGATGGTCTGAAACAATCTCATATTTTGAAGAACAAATATCATAAATAAAATGGATAAAATGTAAATCTTGGCAATCTGCTTTGACCTCATTACAAATTAAAAAACAAACTTAAGGAAAATCGTGATCAGGAAGGATTTCGCCATGGTCATGAGTGTGGTACAATAATTAGCGTTTTTCAGAAGCACAATGAAATACTGTAAAACAACGTTTGTACCATAATATATTGCATTAAATCATTAAAATTGATTGGCATCTGGATGTTTTGGATACGCCCGGATAATCGATGCCCTTTTGCGGCAAACAAATTTTCATAACAGTGCCATAATCTCTGTTATGATGCTTACTGTTATACTGTTTCAGAGAAAAACAAAACGACACTGTAATGTCAAATGAATGTTGTTATGGGACATTTTTGTAAGGTTAAAAAAGGCAAGCGCAGGCAGTTCTGTGTAACAAAATACCAAAATAATTGTTAAATGTAGAGCACGTTGATCTCGAAATAGCCCGTCACGTACCATGTCTAAGCCTGAAGTCAACGACTCGATCGAAGAAGTGATTCTGATTGATGTGCGTGTACAATGTTGCTTCTACAGTCACAGCTAGTGCAATGATCCGGTTCGGTTTCTCTTTACATACAGGACGCGCCGGAGGACAGTGCCGAAAAGACGGACTCGGAAGATGACGGATCGTCTGATGGCACAAACACGGAGGATGAGGACACCGAGGACGATGATATCGACGAATCCTTCGAATCAAAACACATTAAGGAGTATATCGAAATTCTAACAAAAATCGCAGGAGACAAGTACAACTATGATAACTACGCCGAGCTGCTGGAGGTTGCGCAGTATGTATTATGATGCATGTTTGGTTTGTTTTTGTAAGTGGCTATTTAAAAATAAAGTTCTGCATTAATCCATTTTTCTTACACAGCCAAATGGATGACCTCGAAAAGATTCGACAGAGTGCGGAAATATTTGCCGCCATGTATCCTCTCTCGCCCGAGATCTGGTTGCGTTGGTTAAAAATTGAATCCTCCCTTGCGTCCACAGACGAGCAGGTGGAGAAGGTGGAAAAACTGTTCCAACGCGCACTGAATGACTATTACTCTGTCGAGATTGCGCTAGATTTTGCGGAGCTTGCGATGAAGGCAACCAGCAAGGACATCTCAGAGCGAATTTGGAACACATTGATTCCAACGTACGGGTTGCATGCGATGAAGGGCAGATCCATCTTTGAAGCGTATCGTGAGGATATTTTGACTAAGAATGGAGAGTACGTGCTAGCGTAGAATATCGTAACAACTGTTCAACATGTTAATTGCTTTTACTCATTTTCAGTTCCCCTGCCAGCTTCAATCGATTGGCTCGGATTTATGAGCAAGAGCTAAAGATTCCGTTACGAAACATGGAAGATTCGTATATTGAATACAAGTTGCTGTGTGAAAAATATAAGGACGTCATTACCGACTTAGACGAGGAAAAGTTCGAACGCCGGTACAAACAGGCGAAGGAAGCGCTTCAGCGAATGTTGCCACACGAAAACGCTCTGGCAGCTCTGGAACAGCACTGCTATCAAGACAAGGCGAATCTGTATCGCAAGTACATAGCCGACTGCCAGTCATTGCTGGATGACGACGAGGTGCAAATTCTCTACGAACGCATGGTCACCGAATGCTGTCTGGATGAAACGGTATGGGTTGACTATATGCGCTATCTGCATCGTTGTCCCCCGGACTCGGAAGATAACCCGACCTCGCCCGTCTTTCGGCAAACTGAGCTTGATCTCGTGAACCGAGCACTGCGTAACTGTACGTGGAGTGCGGAATTGTTCGTGGAAAAGATGCGCATAGTCGAGCGACAAGCGAGTCCCTCCTCCAAAATGACCATTCTGAAAATTATGGAGGACGTTGCTTCGGCTGGTTTGCAAAAGCCCGAAGCTTCGGTGAAGGTGTGGCTCGAGTACTTGACATACTTGCGACGGGTGACGGATTTTAGCAGCGAAAAGGAGAAGGAAATACTTCGCGCCAACTTTGATCTGGCATGGAATCAACTGGGCAGGACGTGGGGTGTGCTGGCCGATCCACAGTGCAAGATCTTACAGTTTTGGGGACGGCTTGAGTACGAAGCGCTTGGTGAACCGAGTAAAGGTCGCGATCTATGGCACAGTGTGATGGGTAAGTGAAGGTCATATTTTTGGTATGGTTTAAGCCATTTCCACATACATATATATTTTTTGTACGAGAAACCGTCTCCGGAGGCTCTTAATAGTTCGAGTGTAATGTTTTTTTGTTTTTTTTCAGATAGCGCCGATAACTCTACTCGCGCTGGTCTATGGATTGAATTTACCGAGCTGGAAGCGAAGCGGAATGCGGATTCGGTGCGTAAATTGTACCGAAAATCGCTGAAATCCATCGGCCTGGATGATCCGGAAACGCTTGCCGCTGCTTGGCTACGTTTCGAGCGATGCAACGGTACACTAGACCAGCTGATAAGCTGTCAGGAGTTTTGCAACGAAATCATCGCGGAGTTCAACAAAAAAATAGTGCACTCGAAGAATGGTCCCACATCGAATCGGTCGGCAAAACCAAAACGTTCGGCAGACGGAGCAACAGGTGGGAAGATTAAAGAAATAGACGCATCTAGCGATAAAAAGCAATCCGCATCAACGGTGGACGGAAGCAGCGGCACGCCGATGAAACGGAATTTAAAACGAACCCATGATCAGCTATCTGAAGGTGGTGAGAAGCAGGAAGAGTTTAAAACACCCGCCATTCCAGCTTTAAGCAGTTCGAAGGAGCGTACGGACAACGATACGGATCCATCGAAAAGGTCCAGGATGGACGTTGATAGTGAGGTCACTGCAAAGGGGGACGCAAACAGACAAGTTTTCATCAGCAACCTTAGCTTCGAAGTAACGGAAACGGATATAAGAGCAATCTTTCCCGAGCTTGCCATCGAGTCTATTGAGCTGGTCGCATCGAGTTCTGGGAAAAGCCGAGGCTTTGGGTACATGCAGCTAGCACGGGCAGATGAGGTAGCTAAAGCGCTTAGTTTCGACCGTCGCCCACTAAACGGGCGTCCTGTATTCATTTCGAATTTGGCGCGCGATAAGTCTACACGTCCGCATCAGTTCAAATACTCCGCATCGTTTGAACCGAACAAGTTGTTCATCAAGGGCCTACCGTTCAATATGGGCCAGGAAGAACTGCATAAGTTGTTCGAACCGTTCGGTCGCATCAAAGAAATTCGAATCGTGTGCTTCCGGAGCGGCAAATCGAAGGGTCTCGCCTATCTGGAGTACGAAACGGAAACGGCGGCAAAGAATGCCGTGCTTAAGATGGATCAGTTCGTGGTTGATGGGTTCACTATTACCGTGGCTATTTCGTCGCCACCACCGAAGAAAAATCCAACCGCCACGGACGCCAAGTTTGCAGCGGGAGCTGAACATGAACTTTTGTCCGGAACAAGCTCTAGTTTGGGGTCCGGCAAGCGACAACTGGCAAGAGGGTATGTATGGATAGAGGCGATTTTTGTTATTGTAATGAATGGGGTTTCATTTCTCCATTTCCCACAGGGACGTAAAGCAAAAGCTGTCGGCCATGATTCCAACGGCAGTCCTGAAAAAGAATGCAGCCACCACCAACTCCGCGACAACTTCAGAAGAGAAGCCAAAATCGAATGACGATTTTCGTAAACTGTTGCTTCAGTAACGAGTGGCGGGTTCCAATTTTTTTTTCCAATTGATTTATTTTTCTTTTTCCATTTGGAACCATACTAAAGCTGAATGTAATACTTCTGCAAAGTTATGCTTTCAATCTTACGAAGTTACTTTCTCGCTCAAAGCTGTTCTAAACATTCGTCCCACAACTTTCGCCTAACTACAGCCGTTTATGCATGCGTATGTCAGTATCGTTTCTTTCCCAAACACATAATTTAACACTATTTTTTCATCGTACCATGTGGCGTACACAGCGCCTGTGTATTTGATAATAAAGTTGCTTGCAGACACCAGCAGTTTGAGTTTACTTAAGCTTAATACCTCGCTTAACGTATGGTTTGATGTTCGTTTCGCCCTCGTACCGTGTCGTTTCGGTGCGTATCGGTCGTACTGCGCCCTTCCGGCGGATCAACGCCTTACGGTACTTCAGCTTATTCTTCACGCGAATGTTTCGCAGCTCCTTTCGTTTGCGTGTCGTGAGACCCTTGTTCTTTGCCATCTGATAGGTAATCTTGCGCTTTCCATCGGCATCCACCGTATCTTCCATTTCTTCATCCTCCGCATCGGATGGCTCTTCGGTTGCATCCAATTTCAAACGTTTCGAAACCAAACTCTCCTCTTCCTCGTCACTACTTGCCCGATCTTCCGATGCTCCATCCTCCAAACTATCCAGAACCCGCAAACGATGGGTCTTCTGGTGCATCGTTGAGTCGTCGTCGTCATCATCGTGGAACGTGATATCCAAACCAGCCGTATGTGCCTCCAACAGCTCGTCTACCTGACCTTTGGCCGTCTTTTCGTACTTTTTTTCCATCTCTGCCACCAGACGCTTCAACTGTAGTAAGCGTTTCACGAGCGGATGATTACGAATATCGACACGTTGTGATTTCAGCAGCACATAGAAACTTATATTACTGCAGTACAGCATGTGCAGTTCGTAACGCTTCGTCAGTAGCTGCCCGAGCGGGTGGGACAGTTTATCGTGTTTTTTAAGCAGATCCAGAACGGGCTCCAGCACGTCAACACATTCACTCAGCTTTGCGGAACATTCCTTCACCAGCCCTTCGAATTCGGGCGATTCCTTGCGAAATAGATCCAATCGCTGGCTTTCGCTCAAATCAGATAAATCTCCCTTTATTACAATTTCATCTTTGCTACTGAAGGCTCCCTTAGCATCCTTTTGTTTTTTCTTTTCCGATTTATCATCAGCAAGATCTAAATCGCCACCCAAAACTGGCGTTTCGTCCTCCGCGTCCGACATAAGATCATCGAGCATGAAATCTTCCTCCGTCATACCCTTAATTAACCGTTTCTGCATTTCCATCGCCTCCTCCTCTTCCAGGCGAGCCAATTCTTCTTCCTGGGCGGTGATAGTGTCATAGTCCTGATCCTTATAACCGGTGCCATAGAACGCACCTGACTTGGAACCCCAGGCATAGCGGTCTGGAAGGTCATCCTCTTCATTTTTATCTTCGATGTCGCTGTCGTGCTCAAACTTTCGAATATCTTCAAAATCCGGTTCCTCGTCGCCATAATCCTCATCATCATCGAACCCCAGTACAGCTTGCTGCGGGTTTTCATCGTCCTCATCATAATTATTTTGACGACGACGAACATTTTTCAGCAGCTCCTTTTCTCCCTCACTATATTCGTCCTCCGACAGCGAAGGCTCGTAGTCACTCCCGACATCGCCGAATTTAATTTTATCCGGCATTTTTGCGACACCAAATTTTACAGTTTCAGTAAATTACAGTTTCTTGCTTGGTTCAAAACACGTGTTTATATTGTTGTGAATTTATCTCTGACAGTCCACAGAATTGTTTTGTTGTTGATCTAGCGCTCCCCAAAGAACATAAGCTGTGGGAAATGGACAAGACAAGTTTTTAGATAGATTAGATTGGTTTGGTCTAATGTGAAATTGGACGGGTATTCGAAGTGGGTTGTGTATTTTGTTTGAGTGATATTCGCCATGTTATTCGCCCTGATATTCGCCCTGAAATCGTGAAGTGTTATTGTTTTAATATAACGTTTTTCTCCAATTCTTAAGCACTTCTCACCATAACAAATTACAGATTTTTCTTTTAAATGTCGTACATATTCAACGCTGTATAGAAGTTTCGATTTCAAGCATGTTCCATTCAATTAAATAATTAAATTATAATTGTATCGATGTGTTCGATTTTGATCGTGGAACCATGCACAGTTGATGTGGCAAGTGTACAAGAATCAATGAAAATATGAAAATAATGAAATTGTATAGTTTTGTCACTGTGTTATTTGAATCCGATTTCAGTTTGCTGAAAATAAAACAAAACAAACGTTTGCTGAACGACAATTTGCTGTCCAAAAAATGCGAATGCACCCGTAAAACGCTCCATTACCGTTTGAATATACCAACAACCCTGGTTGTCTCGATCTCACAACACATACGAAAAAATAAGAAAATGGTCTAAAAAAAGCATGGATTTGCAGTTTGGGAATTAACTTAACCTAAAATTTGTGCTGTCAATTTTCGCTGACAGCACATTGTTTTCATTGATACCGATCAAAAGCCGTGCACGTGCGTGTAGCTTTTGCTGTTAAGTTAAAAGTTTTGTAAAGATTCAACTCATTTCTTCATAAATTATAAGTCATAAAAATGAGTAAATTTCGCTCAAAGTTGAAGCGAAAGACTGGATCGGCAAGGTGGAAGAAGGGAGGTGCATCGTCCTCAAACCCACAGACTAGTACCCATCGCGCCAAGGCTAAAAGCCGGTTCTTCCAGGCAAATCTTAGCCTTGCTCCTACCGAGGAGCAACCCAAAAATAAACTAACGCTTGAAGCAGTGCTGAAACATGAAGCCATCCAGTCGTACGGTAGTGGAGGTGGTAGTGCTGGCAAATCGAAGACACCGACGGTGAACGACATTGCGGCCAGCATGAAGTCGTTTAACATGCTGGATGGCGATGATGAAATAATGTCCGATTCGCAACAGGGAACGTTCAAAACTTTCCAAACGTTCGCATCCAACTGGAGTGCATGCTCAAACATGAGCTTCAAGAAGTAAGAGACACAAAGTTCTGTATGTTTGTTTGGTTTTCTAATCTAAATCCGTCGTTTAGGTTGCTAACCAATTTCCGGGCGAACTCACAGCTGCAGAAGGACATGCTTGCGATACTGGCCGCTCTCACAGAGGTGATTAAAGAGCAGTCGGGTACGCAGAGCAGCACCGAGTACTTCCTCGCACTGATGGAAACGATTGATGCAGCAAAAGAAGAAAGTGACATCAATGCAGCCGTTTCACTGCTCACAATGGGCATTAAATCCGTTCCAGAAGGCGTTCTGCGTCACAAGTTCTCGGACACAGCGCAGACACTGCTTGCGCTGCTGGAGCGCTATACGGAAACGGACAACCACACGATGACGCGTAATTTGATTGGTTGCATCTCGGTTTTGCTACGGGCACAAGCTTACGACCAGTGGAAGATGTCTTCCACGCTGAAGTTTTTCGATGCTATACTCGCCTTCACCACACACACCAAACCGAAACTACGCAAAGCAGCACAGCACGCGGTGGTTGCTGTGATTCATGGTAGCTGTTTCATGCTTCCACCGAAGCAAGCGGGCGAAGATGGCGACGATAAGACTTCGTTGGAGACGGTAGAGCAGACGAAAAAGGTCGCTCCTGTAAAGTTCCATCCGGCAGGCACCCGGGTGGCAAAGTTTTGTATTGCACAGTTCAAACCGGAAAACATTGCCAACAACCAGACGGTTATTTTGTATACGCTCGGCTTGCTGCACAATGCACTGCCCGGATTTAACAAGGACGATATCAAGCAGGTTTCAGAAAGCCTACTGTCAATTATGACAGCTACCAACGTGATGATTCGAACGAACTGCTTCCAAACGTTTCATTCGTTGTTCACCTCGAAGTCGGAAAATCTTACGCCCATACTGGCGGGAAAGCTGCTGGCTGCCCTGTACGATTTTCGACCGGATCGGTCCGATTCGCGGCAAACCATCGCTTGGCTGACGGTGCTGAAAGAGGGTCATCTGTTTTTGGCCAAGTATGATCTTGTTCTGTGCAGCAGTGTTCTGCCGAAGTTTGTGCAAGTATGTGCGCAAGACTTTTGGTCCTCGGAAAAGCTGGACGTTGTGTCGGCTGCTTCCAACGCGTTAAAGGACATCTTATACGAGTGCGTCCAGCCGTGCTGTTGCGATGAAGTGGAAGTGGAAAAACATCGTACCGCTCTGGAGAAGATACTGAAGTACATCATCGATGTGCTGTGCACGGCTCCGTTCGGACATGCATCGAAGCAGGTGCTGATCATTCTGGCTATCGCATTCGATACTACTGGACGTTACTTTGGTGAGACGCTAGCACCGGCCCTCGTAACTCTGGGCCAGCGCTACGATCCACAGTCCTCGAATCGGATCCAGATCGAGCATGCCGTCCTACAAGCGGTTGGTGCGATGGACACGAGTCTGGTACTGAAGTGTATCCCACTTGCGGGCGAGGACGGAAAGATTGATCTCGATCGCACCTGGCTGCTGCCCTTGTTGCGTGAAGGCCTGCAACACTCGAGCTTCGAGCTGTTCAACAGCGTCATCTTGAAACTCGCCTACCAGTGTTACATGCTATGGCAAAAGTTCAAAGAATCGAACAACAAACAACAGGCACACATTTTCGAACTGCTGTGCTGCCAGCTGTGGGGTCTATTTCCCGGTTTCTGTCGCAAACCCAAGGATGTGTCCAACTTTCGGCTTATTGCTAAAACGCTCGGCACGGTGCTGAACGAAAATCCGGACCTTCGCGCCCCAATCCTGGACGGTTTGAAAGAGCTGATCACGCATTTGGAGCTGGACAGCGAGCGGGACGAAATCGGGCGTTATGCGAAAAATTTTCTGCCCCGTCTGTTTAATATCTACACCACAAAACCGAACGGCAGCTACGAGAACGAGATCCGCCAGTCCGCTTTCGAAACGATTCAAGCGTACCTCACCGTAACGCCCAAGCCCGTGCTCGACGAAATGTTCAATGTGGCGCTGCAGCAGCTGCAGGAGAAGGCACCGGGCACGTTCATCTACGACACGCTGTTCGATATCGTCGAGCAGTTGGCTTTGTACCAGAGCATGGAGAAGCTGGAAGAAATATACCAAAAGTACATTACGGTGATACTGAAGCAGGACAAAAAACAGGAAACGGTTGCGAAAAAGAATGCGAACGTAAGGCGTCAGATGAAGAAGGTGTTGAAGCTGTTGTACGAAATTTTGGCCTCCGAAAACGAAGGCTGTGTGGCGTTTGTGGCGGCGAAGTTGGGCAATATAGAGAAATTGCTTCTAAGCACGATGCACCTGAGCTACGAAGGCATACAAGCGCCGCGCTTAACGTAAGTGGGATTGTTGCTGTACCGTTATTGAATGTCACTAATCTATATCGGATCGTTCCACAGTTGTCTTCGGGTGATATTGGACAAGCAATCGCACGTGCTTTTAAACAGTAAGCTAATCACGCGTACCGTTTCCGAGGTGGTGTCCACATTTCATCTTGAGCCTATTAAAAAGCATAACATTGGTTCAAATTTGCTGGCAAAGATTGGTGAACTATTTGATGTAAGTATAGTGCTTACGTGCCACATGCCAATTCTAAACCCTAACACGTTCGTCCGTATCGCACACAGAATGAGGAAAAGATTAACGATTTCATCGACGTCGTAATCGCTGGTTTCGCAGGTGATAGCCAACTTATCACCAACACAGTTAATGTGCTGCGTGTAATACTGGAAAAGTTTACCGGATCATTGTCGATCGAATCGCTAAAGTTTATGCTGGATCAGGTGCTTACCTTCCTCATCGGTAAAACGCGGATGGAAGTCGATGCTGCCCTTCATTTCATACATGTGTACACAAAAATTCTTCCAATCCCGCTGGTGACCAACTACCTTCCGCTGATCGTAAGTATTTTAGGGTACGATGGGGTTTATTTTTTGTTCGGATAGAGCGAGATCTCGATATTGATAACGTATTGTAATTCGTCACCAGGTGAAATCTCTATCGATGATGGTACCGGACACGAAACGTCACTGCCGTTTGATAGTAGGTTACATATGGAAGAAATTATGCAAGAGATTCGGGGCGCTGGAAATCATACAACTCGTGCCGGGCAACGACGAGGAAACGCATAAGCGACTGAAGAAAATACGCAAGGATATGGCACGTGCGAAGCGCAACAAGCAGGAGCAAGGCGGCAACGAAGACGAAGATGAGGAGGGCGAAGAGGAACCGGACTTTATTACCGAACTGCAGAAAAAGAGCTTAACGTAAGGCAGCTCAATCCGCCGTTCCAGGAGTGGGCGATTTGTTATAATGCTTTGTTTCCTTTCACAGCATCGATGATATCCTGGAAGACTCCGACTCGGACTCGGGAGTGGAAGATGAAGGCAAGAGACGGCAGAAGAGAAAGGGATTGGATACGTACATTAAGGAATCGGAGGATGCTATCGTTGATTTAGCAGATTTGGATGCAATTGGAAAGATTACAAGTAAGTGCGCAGCTAGATGGTCTGTTACTGGATGGATATGGTTGCCAATCGACGAGCTATTTGTATTTTTTAGCGAACGAACCTTTGGAAGGAAGCAGCAAGGATCGCACGGACAGCAGCAAACCGGGCAAGGATAAAAATCGTGGCTTTAAAACCGCTGCTGACGGTCGGCTTATCATCGAGGACATTGAAGATTATTCCGATTCCGACGAAGATCCGGACGAGGCGGTTGGATATGCAGAAAAAGCGAAGAAGCGTATCTACGACGAGAACGACAGTGATGATAGCGAAGCTGAACAGGAGGATTATGAACCTAATCCCGATGACGATGGGCCGTCGTCGCGGAAACGAAAGGCAATCGATGCGCTCAGCGCTCGTTCTGGTATGAGTGGTAGGTCCAGTCGGTATATGGCCGGCGGTAAGGGCATTCATAGACCGACGGCTTCGTCGGTAAAGTCAGGCTATAGCAGCAAGTCCACTCGTACGGCCAAGTCAAACGCATCGACCGGTAAGGAATATCGCTCGAAGAAGGCATCCGGCGATATGCTGAAGCAGGGTAAACACGAACCGTACGCCTACGTTCCGCTTAGTCGCAATTCGCTCAACCGAAGGTACGTAGCGTGTTGTCTGAACCAAAAAAAGCAAAAAAAAAGGTACACTGCCAACTAATCCGTGTTGTAATTTCTTTCCACAGGAGACGTGCTAAAAATGCGGGACAGTTCAAGAGCATTGTGAAAGGAGCCCGAAAAGGAGCGGCTGCCGGATCTAAAAAAAGATTGCTGAAGGTCGGATCAAAGCGAAAGTAGCAACCTAATCGACGGTGAACATCAAAACGGTGTATGTTAAGTTCGGGAGATGGAGCTGTTACATACTGAAAAATATGAATATATATTGTCAATGTCTTCAAATTGTGTAAAGCATTTGTAATGGGGATTACAATGGTCTATCTCAAGTTGTCTACATCGTTGCTTGTACGTACGCTGAGGTTTTATATCTCACGAAAACACACGTTCCATACGAGTTCTGTTCCATTCACCAGCAAAGGGATCTGTGCCGATCAGTGTTTCCTCGATAAACTCCATGTGATTCTCGTGGTCCACCAATATTACGGTGCGCGTTCTGCTGCCATAGCTTCCATTGGGTATACGCACGTTAATACTGGATAAAAATTCCGCATGTTGTCCAGCGCGACGCGTTAGCTCTGGGTCCGGGAAGTGCCTAAAATAATAAGGACATTAAGCTGATACAGAAAGTACAGCGCTTCCCAGTACGCTAACCTCCAAATTAGGTACGTTATCTACAAAACAAAAAATAAAATGCTACATCAACTTACCGTATGTCGCTTTTTAAAAGTTGCATAAGTTCGTCCACCAAAGCATCCTTGTCGGTAAACGGTATATTACGTCTGGTCACAATCTCAGCAAACTGTTCCCTTCCACGACACACTTTCTGCAATGGTTTCTGCAGCGTGCTGTTACCGAACCCCAGTGCGTCACCCGCCGTGCACTGTTCGATGCTGTGCGGTGCGTTACTCGTGTGCAGAATGGTGCCTCCTGCCCTGCTCGCAACATCTTCCGAACCATCCACTTGTTTGTTTGGCTCTTTCGTTGTGTCTAACTCGATCGATACAAAATTAAACGCACCAAAGTTATCCTGTGCAAGCAGCGATTCACTGTACTTCCTGCTCGGAAGCTCTCCGGTCAAGAAATTAGCCACGATCGGCCCCCGACCGTTGGTAACGTTCGCTTTATTTTCGCCCGTGACGTTTAACAGAGCTCCCAACTTGATACGGCCTATGGGATGGTTGCCGATCGCAAGCCACGTACCACCTTCGCGTCCCGGTTCCATGTCACGGCCGCCGATTAGGCGCTCGTTTTCCTCCCACGGAGCAGCCGTTTTGGCGGGCCGAGCGTAGAATTCGTCACGGTTTGAGGCCAGAATTAAGCGATACGGTCCCGCCATTGCGCCATCGTCAACGTACACAAAGAGGATACACATCACTACAAGGTTTCGGGTGTTTTCTACTTATTGTATTCACTGCGGCAATGATCGAATGGAGATATTTTGATGCTCGACACCCGTGTCACTATCACTTTCAACTGAACCGGTGCAACGTGCAGCGCCTTGTCTACTTTGATTTAATCAAGAGCGAAACCTGCTCTCTCCTCGCTCGAAAAATGTGTTGTTTTCGTTTGACTGTCGGTGGAGTTTGTTTTCTCTTTTCCTCAAGACGTTTCGCGATACATACGCTGGCGCTGACTCACGACGAAAGATGCACTGTTCTTCGCTCGAGCGTTAATCAAATCACGCTGATAATGTACATCGCGCTGGCCTTGGGTGGGGATCGGTCAGTTCGTTTTACCTTCGTTGCGGTGTTAACGTTTTCACTTTTCAAACATTTAAAACCATCACTTGTGTGTCAAAGGTCGTCCGGTCCGCTAGGCTCACGTCGGTTGATGCACCAAACACTTCGCTGGTGAGTGTTTATCGAGCCTGCTTAGTGGCTATCGAGGTTGCTATGAAAGATAAAGGAGAATAGAGTGAGATAACCACACAGAATGGTGGTGACATTGTTTGGAAGTTTGTTTTTTGTTGATTGGTGGATATTTTCGTGCGAACGTGCGCGCACTGGTGAAGGTGCATCTTGCGCACATGCGCACGCGACAATCAGCTGTTAGTTATATACGAACACAATTCAAAGGCACGATCATATACAGTGGTACAAAGTGCTATGTGTAGGGAGCATTGCGTTGAATTTACACACCATTCACTACTGATAAGCCAACCGCACTGATAGGCGATAAATCTTAAAACCGAATAGGCTGCAATCGGATCGGGTTTCGACTGTTGCGAGTGAAAGAACCACAGACATACTACGATGCTTACACTTACGGTACAGCTATGGTACTATCTTTTCGTAGCAGAGCTTCGTAGTTACCGAGCAAGGGTTGTGATATTAAATAAATTTACTACCTCCCGTCTGTAAATCTGACATGTTGGCTGCTAGAGCAGTGCTTGAGATAGCGTTACTCCGGTAAGCTTGGTAAACAACCCGTAGCTAACTGGTAATTTATTTTTCAAATACGCGTGCGTTCCAGAGCTATCAGCACCATCAGCGGGTGATAACCAAAAGAGGATATCCGTATTTCCGCATTTATCAAAAGGTATTTACGTGACCAAAGCAACTGATACACTGATATGAGTATCTGGACCTAGGAAACAACATAGTTGCATACCTTTCAAAAATTTTTAAAAGGTTTTAATCCAATAAGGTACATAATTTTTCTTACTTCAAATTTACCACAGAATCTATTTATTTCATATTTTTAATTTCTTAAAATTATCTTAAAATATACTCAGGCATCATTCCCATGGACCATGGATCTGATTATATTGAACAGATATGAAGTTAAAGATAGCTAACCCAATGCCTTTGTTCTTTGAATTTAAAGGCAATGAATAACATGCGGTTATATTGATGAGATCTAATATCACATCATATCAACATAGACAAGAGGCAGAACATAGCAACTAATACGATTTTACCTAATACCTTAATTCCCACGCATGATCATTTGGCATTTTAAGGAAAAATACGTAATACTGCTCCCAGTGCTCCTATCTGTAGTCCCAACTCATGTTGCAGATTTCTAACAACATCTTCGTCTCCGACTGGCTTTACCGCTCCTGAAGCACACTGATTAATGTAACTACCTTAAGATTTACGTTATTTGGTTGTATGTACAATCAATCTTTACATTTGCATAAAAGCATCCATGTTGGTATCAATGCTATGGAAGGAAACATACAGTAACCATGGACGTCAAAGTTCTCGCAATATGGCTACCATGATAGCTTATGATTCCACCTCCCTTACACTCACCTTTGCCACTACAGTGTCTGACAAAAAATATGTGTTGAAATGAAGTTTTTATTATAGAAAAATAACACAGATTTCAACAAATGTTTTCTAAATTGTTAGTCAATACATTTGGGGGAAATAGGTTGGGATCTCAAGTGAATGTTAAAAAAATATATTTTATTTATGCTACTTAATTTAATATTTTATTTGTTGAATTTGCTTATATATTTTTAATCCA
>JXWZ01005405.1:0-10900 GCA_000956215.1 Anopheles farauti No. 4 | reverse complement strand
AGAGAGAGAGAAGCGTGTGCATTCCGAAACAGAAAAACGCTCGAAAGCAAAAAAAAACATGAATTTAAAACTTTTAATCTTTTACTTTTTGCTGCCTTCTTGTGGCGAAATTGAAACAAACCAAAAAGTTTGCAACAACAACAAAAAACCATTCATTTTGCACGCTTTTTGCGCCCGGGTGTGTAGCGAAAAACCGCAACACGAAAAAAAAAACACGCACACGCACCAGCGTTACGCATCGGTGATACCTTTTAAGGAATCACGCTGTTTTTTTTCCCTCGGCAACGATTTTCTCCACCAAACGGTCCGGGCGCTGCAGCGTGCAAATGAGCTTTAAAGTGTGTGTGTGTGTTTTTTTGTGTTTTTTTAAACGATAACAAGTGAGTGCAAGTCTGCACTAATGTTTCAAGCGATAATTTATTCATGCCCGATGGAAGTTTCCAAAAGGAGTTTTTTTGCTTTGTCAGCGGTGCGGAAAGCTTGCGGTTAAAAAATCGAGTTCGGAAATAACGAACAAAAACTGTAACGTCTGAAGAAAGCTTCACCAAAACGATGTTGCTTTTCACCGTCCGTTGTTCGGTGAAACACTAACAAAAACAAAGTTAACACAACGCATTCTCCCCAGCGTGGCGAACGTGTTTTACGCGTTAATAAATAAAATGGATACCGATTGAAGCAGTCACCTGTTTTACCCCAACACATTCGGCCCATCGCTGATGCTTTATTCATCGGAATATGTTTCAGCAAAAAAAAAAAGAAAATCATTTTAAATTTATCCTGGGCATTTTTTAAATAGATGTTTTCATCACATGGAATGGTTTGACGAATATTATGTTTTTAGTACATGTTTGCTTTATAAAAAGTAAGTTCAGAATATTATTATATAGATTTTGGTTTTATTAAAAAAAAAAATCCTCCCATTTAGAAAAATTTCTGCTGGTAACCAAATCGTTCGAAAAATTCGAAATTTTGCGCAGCTCCTTTTGCGTGCCATTACTTATCATGCACGAGACGCGCTGCAATCATTTCCGCGCTACAGGAAAAGAATCCAACAACCGAAATGCGAACGGTAAGAATGCTCCCCGGGTTCCCCTTGTAACCCCTCCCCCTCCCCCCTGCTACAGTGCAACCGGGCGTTGATTGCTGCCAACGGGACGAATTGTGCCTTCGCTACCCGTCGCGAAGTTTGCATCTCGTTCCTCCCCTCGGTCCCGGCATCCGTAATATCCCTACCGTGCGGAACCGTGGCGTGAACGTGAACGGAAATTATTTGGCACGAACCGACCCCGCTGCAAAGGAAGGAAGAACCCGCCAGCAACGGACCGGAAACGGGGGTTATCTATTCAGCAAAAAAAAGAAGAAAAAGTAACGTAAAAGGAATCATCTGCTTCCCCCTTTGTCCGTCGTTCGGTTGCGATGAAACAATAGTGAGATGCTGAAATTAGCTGGCTTAGGGGGAGAATTTCGGTAATGTCAATCAGCAAGATTCGGGTGCCGTACGCAGATGGAATACGAAATCAGGGTCGAAACATCATCCGCGTCGCTTGTCGCACTCCGATCCTTCTCACACCGCAAATAGCCGATTTTTACGTTTTTTATATATTTTTTGTGTTTTTTTTGTATGAAGGATATTGTTTTTATAATTTTTTAGTTTTATATTCGATTTAAAGTAAATAAAAAAATTATTTTTTATTTCATTTTTTAGCAATTTTAGGATATTTTACAAGGAGTTTTAAGCCACTCAGACACATTCAGCGTACGGTTAATATGCATATAAACAAGATTAAGGATTCCGGCAACCGGAAATGCCTCCCACTGTCTCCGCAAACCGCATTCGGAATGCTCCTGTCACTGTGATTTGATCCGCACCATCTATCAAAGCAGAAATATTTGACATCGAGCGGGTCGCCTTTAATACATGTAAGAACTTCGTGCCGGCATGTCAGCGGCCGGAAAGGGCAGGGTGGCTTTTTTTGTTGTTGTTTCGGGCCATAAATCTGCCAGGGACACGCATTCCGCCACATACATCCGGGAAAAACGTTTCCGGCAGGAGTAAAATGCAGGAATGCTACTATTGGAACGCCCGAAGATTGTCAGAAGAACTTCCCGTGCCTTTCCGTGCCGTGCGTTCGTCGGCTCCCTTTTCCACGCGCGAAAAACCCGTCGCTAATTAATTAGATTAATTATTCACTTCTGTAAACACACACGTACAGTGAAAGGAGCATGAAATCGGTGTAAAATTTGTTCGATTTACGCCTCGCCGCGCAGCGTCGGGGAGCTGAAACACCGGGGAGGATGTTTCGATCCTGCCGAGCGCGCTCGCTCTGGAGCGAAAGTGGGTGGTTGTAATTTAATTACGTTACCCATTGTACCCCCGAACCCACTGGAGCTGCCGTGGTCCTGCGGGTTGTGCATTATCCCCTGTTGTGCGGCGTGCAGGCAAGGCAGTTATTTATGAACAGCTCCGGTACGAAACCGAGCGGGGCAAATCTCGACGGTGGTGAACCTGTTCGAAACATTCCACTCATGCCGGCCAGACTGCTGCGAGGAGTAGTTTAATTGATAGCTTCCTACACGACCATTGTCCAATGTCTAGCATCAATATCTTCACGGGACACACTTACAGGACGTGTAATTAATGCGATAGGTAGCTATTGATGTCTTCTCCGCATTTTCGAGATTCTTTTTGCTGGAAGTAATATTTGTAACCATCCCGATACTTTCTGTGGAATTTGCTTTTAATATGCCCTATTTTGACGCTCCAATAAACTCAAACACAAATCAAATCATCTCACGCCGAACCGAAACGTCTGCATCAATCTGTCATTTATAAATTTATTTTTAAATTGTCCGTATAAAAGTGTAAATAAATGATATACTCCAATAATATTTGTACTAACATTAATCCCATCTTAGTCGGTTAAATTAGTAAATAAAACATCTTTCGTTAAGTTTGTGACTTCCCTTGTTTGTGATTGCCAATAAGACGTTTGAGTCAGACGATTGGATCTGATATTCGATTTTTATTTCAAATTAGATTGGAATTTCGGGAATGTAAACATTCTCTCAAATTTTTTACCTTATGTTTCTTCATACTTCTTTCACTTCGAAACATACTACGTGCTCCTCAAGTATTTTAGCTACCTGGTGTCATTATTCCAACCACATATCGCTTCTTTTTTTGCCAGCGTTCTTTCCAAACATTTCCAAACCTACGACTCAGCCCAGCTTGCAAGCCGCTTTCACCGGCACCGGGTTTTATTTGGTCGTGACCCACCCGGTGAGGCCCACCCGTCTAGAATCGTGCGACCCAAAAGCGGAAGCCATCCAATTATCACCTTCAGCCGGCGCTGCGAAGTCACGCTTCCACTTTCACTTTTCGCCGATGCCGGTGACATTTGCTCGGTGGTTTCCGTCCGTTCGGGGGAGGCGTTGTAAATGTGGAGCGCGAGTGAGTACGTACGACTTCCCCGCCCGGGGGTCGAGTTTCAATTTCTCAACCGCTTCCGCCACCTTCCCGGTCGGGGTGTCGTGCAATCAAATCGTACGATTAAATGCATTTGTTGCGCGAGCTCCAAACGTCAGGCGCAGCGCAACGTGCGTGCCGGATCATCGGTAGCCCGAACCGAAGCGACGAAGAAAAATGGCCGTCCCGGCCCCGTTTGACAGCTCGGAGGGGCGAACAAATAAGAAAAAAAAGAAAGACAAACGAAACGACCGGGGAGGGAAAAATGTATTATTTCTTCATCGCCGGTGACGCATCCGAAATGGGTGACATTTTCGAGTTTCGGTTTCGATTTCCCGTCGCCACGCTAGAGGGCCGCCCCCGCACGTTCCCGCGCCGGGCCTGGGCAGTTTAGCCGCTAAATTATTACGCTCATTTCTATAATGAAGCTATCGCTTCCCATTAGCTCAATTGAATGCGTCATAAATTCTGGGGCGCGCCGAAACCGTCGGGCCGCGTAACGCGCGTAAAATTGGGCGAGCGCACCGATCCGGTAGTCGTTAAATCAATCCCGGCACGGTTTTAGCTCGGCTTGGAAGATCTTATTAGAATTAGATCTCAGACGGCGCGATCGCAACTTCGAGGCGTTGACTTCTTGCCCACCTGATCTCGAGCACGCGACCGTTCCTTAACGTGTTTCACGTTGAGGTTAGGTTTTTCTATTCGGGACGTAGCACCATAGACGATCTACAAATTCCAAGCGTTTTTTTTTCTCCCTCGCCCGGGCACGATCGTGTCACATGCCGCACCGCCTGTCAAATAACTCTTCTCCCTCTGCAAGGCAATTACTCACTCAGCGGACGTCTCCGTGCGGCGGGCGACAGATATTTCCGCTCCGCTGGGCTGATCTCCCGGCTCGGCGAGGGCGGAGGCCACTGCAATGAAGATAAATGGGTACGTCCAGAGCCCCGGAAAGTGATCTTCCAGCGTGGGTGCTGCAGCAATAGGGATCGCCGGGAAGTTCGGGCATAGTGTCACGTAGCACGCGCGTCAAGCTAATCGCCCTTCCAACAAATCTCGCTCACCCAAGACATATTAGACTTTCAATTGACATTATCCAGCGTTGGAAAAAGAAAAAAAGCGGATGCCGCCAGCCGGACAGTGGAGCTGACGCGACCTGGACGTCCACATTGATGTAGGTTCCTGAGTCGAGCGAAGTCCGGACGACTCCTGGAAGGTACCAGGGGTGCTAATTGTACGGAGGGAAACAAACAGAACGACGGACGGTGCCCTGGGAGGTCTCTTCACACCTTTCCGAGCCGCGTAGAGCCCCTTTCCTCCCCTCGCTGCATCTATTTGCCATCCTCGGCCCGTTGATTCGCAATTAGTACGCAACGCGGTTCGGAGGGCGTGGCCGTACCCACGGCAAAGTGGGAGTAGCACACAAGTGCCCGCGCACAAGTGGTCCGCCGGCGCATGACCGAATGCTTCCCTCCGTTTGTCGCACCGTCGGCGACGGTTCGCTTAAAAATAGCACACCGTGCGCCGCAAATCGGTCATGCAAGATGGAATTAATATTTCAGCGATGATGCCTGGTGTTATTTTTAGGTTAGGTTTTTTTTTTGGGAGGGAGGAGGTTTTGCTGGGTTTTTACGTGCCTCTCTTAAGCAGAGTTATTGGTGTGCTTGAAGTCTTTCTAGAGGTAAATTTTCAATTTATATTACTGATTAATGCTCCAACACATCCATTTGAGACAGCTTTGGTTCGATAGATAATTTAGGTCCAATAACATAACCTCAAACAAATGCACGCTTGTAGTCTTCCTGGGTGAAGTGTTCTCAAGGACTGCGATTTATTAGTGTGAGCCCTTTCAAGGATAGACAAAAGGAGGTGTTTAGAAAGATATTTTAAAATCAACCCTCAAACAGTGCCGAACAACGGTTGGCAACACTTTCAAAATTTTGATCAAATTTTCTTCTCACGTTGGGTTTGAATAATGGATCCCGCTAGACACACACACACCATCGCCTATCCAAGGGCGTAACAAATCGTTCATTCTTTTATATCGAATTAATACAGGATCCGTTGGCTTCAATTGTTCGCGCGCTGGTTTCCGAACCAGCCACTGCTATAATTGATCATCACCCACTCGCGCGGCCATTCTAACCCAATCTAAGCGGCTGTTTCGGAAGAAAAAAAAACACACATTCACACACAAACACACACACGCATTGTGTTAATGAACGCATGAGAACGGTTGAGATCTTAATGCGGCGTGCGGCCGCAAGTTCGGAAACCGAACGAATCGTCGAACAATGTGATTTGTTCCAGCGTTTCCCGCGGCCGTCGGGCACGGTTTTCAACTCACCCGCTGCGCGGCACTATAAAGCCATTAGGTGGGTGAATTTTGTTTTCGAATTTGATATAATTTTTCATTACCGAAAAAAAAAATCGCAATAAAATATAAATTAAAACTGTGGCTCATTTTTTGTGGCATTGACTGTGAAATTTTTGTAAAATTTGTGTTGTGTGCCAGTTTTCATGTTCCATCTTCAGTTCACCTTCGGCGGAGATTTAGAAACTTCCGGCGGTGTTGGGGCAAGCAAAACCGCCGTTCCCTCGAAACGGATTTCCTTCGAGGGTGGCCGGTTTTCTTTTCGTTTCCCCCGAAAATTACTATTTTTGTTCATGGAGCTAATGAGTTTTATTTGATGCAATCATTTTACTGCTACGCATACGCGGGTTGTGCTTTGAAGTAGACAAGCACCGAATCGAACAAGCAACACACGTAGCGGGCGCAATTGTTGACTCTTTCCCTTCCGGTTGCGTCCAATCGACCCGGGGGTTTAACGAAAAAAAATTGACGATTTTCGAGCCGGTTTCGGATTGTTGAAGTTTTCCGGAATTTCCCCGAACGTGGGTGGGCCGCAACGTACATTTCTGCTCCCGTCGAGCCCAATCTGCCTCTCATTCAGCTTGGTGGCGTCTTCTCCGGCGTGTGTGCTCCAGTTTCGGCGCGTGACTCGAGCCGTTTCTCGACCGCTTCGGCGATGGCGGAACGCATCGAAGCGGAGCAAACCGAACTCTACACTAGACGAGACGCGTCAGGTTACAGTCGCAATCTAATAGCGTCTGGGCGTGCGCGCACGCTCGCGCCAGCTAGCATCCGGATGTGGTTGGGAGGGTTTTTTTTCGAACGCAAACCAAAGCAGAAAATAAAATATGGAAAAAATTGCTTCCATACCGACGGTTAGTTAAAAAAATTGTTGAAATTGTTGAAATAAACTCATAAATATGAAAAAATATGAGAAAATAAAAGAACAATGTTTCTCAAGTAATATTCAATAAAAGTATAGAACATCAATAATAATACTAAATTAAAAAAAAAAAGCAAACGAAACAGCATAATAAAACAATTTCATGTAAAAATAGAACATCAAATAGCCATAGCAACATGAATATGAAATATGAAACTGAAAGAGAAAAATTTGTAATAAAACCAATAAACTGAGCAATAATGATGAAACCAGAAAGATGTTAGGACAAATTAGAAAATTGAAATGAAAAACATATGACAACAAATCGATTCAAAAAGAGCAGATATCGCTGCCCGCCTTTCTTTCTGTTGCGCTTCTTGTTTGCTCCCTCTGCCGCCTGTTTATTGTCGGTGCGTTGACACGGTTTTTGTGTGGCGGCGGCATCTTCGCTCTCCCCGCCCTCCCTCCCCCGCTCCCCTCTGCCCGCCGGGCCATTAGTCGTTGCATGTTCGCTGCGGACGGATCGTCAACATACGCCCGGACCGACACCGGACACTGGGACGTGGACCCGTTTGCCTACCGTTTCGGTGCTGGCGAGCGGTGCGTAAGTGATTTATGAGCCGCACTCCGCACTGCCGCGTTATTAATATAGCGCTTTGTGTGCGTGTGTGTCTGCATCCCTTCGTCTCTGGGCTGACGCCGAGATGACAAAAATGCGGTGGCATGTTGCGGGTCCCCCCCCGACGGAGAGCCAGGTTTGTGGGGAAGTAACGTGAGCCGCTCGAGGCGTACCGATACCGATTCCGCTCCAGCGGCACATTTGCCGCGCCATGTCAGCCATCCATCCGTCCGTCACGGCGAACGGTAACATTAATCCACCTAGCTGCCTAGTCAAGGATGCGCGACGGCTGGACGCGCAACCGCGCACGGTGGGAGCCGCGGCTGAACGGAATGAATGGTTCGAAAACTTCGCCACCGAATAGGAAGATCAGAAATTCACTAGGAGCGCTTTCAGAACGTCTAGATTGTGGAGTACGAAGCGGCTCTCGCTCGCTGTCCCACTGTGCGTAACTGTGATACTCCCCGGCTGACGTCAGCCACGCCGGAGCCACCGGTTCTAATAATTGTAATTACTGCAACAATATCTAATTCGCACCTTCCACCGCGAGGCTGCTTCCAGCGGCAAGCTGTAATTAGCTCTGGAGATCCACGGCCCGAGTTGATAAGCTACTTCCACCAAACCGAACCCGCTGCTCTCCGGCGCAAGCGGACGATGAACTCCCGGCCCGTTCGCTCACCGGCGCCGATTGAACGTGAAACTTGTCGCTCGTAATAACTCAAAAAAAAAAAAAACAACGCACGTGCATAGCGGACGCCATTGTTCGCGGGCTGTCAGTGTCGGCAGTTCGAGTGGTCGCATAATAAGCCGCCGATTTGGGTTGTAAAAGCCGTCGGCAATCGGAAGATGAACTCCCAGGTGTTTAGGAGGATTTGAATGCCTCCAGACATGCTCAGTTGAGCTGTGAACGAACTAACTCTAACTTGCAGTGGACAAACTTTAGTATGGTCCGAGATATACTTGAGGTGTTTTGGAATAGCAGAGAAGTTTCCATTTCTGTACATGAATTGAAGATACTGAAACTAGTTGCTCAACACCGCGCTGTTCTCTAAGTCTCTAAGGCATCACTTCTTCCAACGACTAGAATTTGGAAGAAAAGCGTGGTTTTTGGAAGAGCTCGTTGTGTTGTTTGACGATCTAACCTAAAATTGACTTCTAGTGCCTCGTGGGATATTTCCTTTCTAAGCCAAACGATGTCTCCATGATCCAAGTCTTGATCGACTATCTCCTGAAGAATTCACGTCCTTAGTCTGTAAGCCTCTAGAAATGGTTCGAAAATAGCGACTATATTTAACACCTCTAGGATCTTCACGCAACATCCAAACATTAGACCGTAGTCGACGCACGTCCCACGTCGAATGAGTCATCAAGACGCTCGAAATCTCGGTCTCGCCCGGATGTAGGTGGCGCTGCTACCGTTAATTACTTTTCCAGACCAGATTTCCACGTGAGAACGCGCGAGTAGAAAACAGCGAACGGCACGACCACAAGAGGAGAAGAGGAGAACACACAACAAAAAAAAAAGAAAAAGAAAAAAGAAAAAGAACATCCCCTGTCAAACCCGGACGGTGGCTGCTCCGCGTTCGCTTTTGTCAATCTTCGGTCGGGGTCCCGGGTTCGGCGCTCTTAATTGCTTCCTAGTGTCGCGATTTAATTGATTATCTGATCGTAATGATGTCTCCCGCGCGCGCGTTTGTGCCTGTGTGCGTCATACACGTTTGCGCCCGAAGGGGTTGGGAACGAAAAATTTAATAACGGAGTGCGGGAGAGTTCGTCCGTGTGTTTTTCTTTTTTTTTTTTTTTTTGTTTCCTTCTACCCGCTCGCTTCGTTCCGTTCCGTTTCGCGGTGTGTATTCCGTTTTGCTTTCTTTGCCTTCGCCTTGACGTTGGCCCTTGGAACGGCTCCGACTCGGACTTGTCCGTTCCTCTCCGTGTCTTGTGCGGTTTTTTCGGTTTCATTTCGAACCACTAGGCTCGCCCTCCCGGTCGCTCTGCTGGTTCTTGCCGCACGTCCGGGAGTGAGCATGTTTTCTTGTTGTTGTGTTATTTTCAGTTTGTTATTTCCCTTCCAGCTTCTGACAAAGAAGAAGCAACACACAGCGCTGGAGAAAACTCATCAAAACAATGCTTGAGGCGAACCGCTGCGCTAGTCGCACAGGCTTGACTGTACTGCGTGCACCGAGAGAAGACAGCGTCTTTAGATTCCCTCCCGGTGCGTGTTTTTTTTTTATGTCGTATTCCTCTTTCAAGGGCAACCAATAAAACCGAGACCGGCCAAGGGTGGGGGAAAAAGACACACAGAAAGACAAAGCTGCAACCGCGACCAGGAGGACAACGCGAGATAAAACAACAATCGAAATGATAGACAGCATCTTGATTGAATCAGAAAACTAGTTAATCACGGCGAATCATGTCCGGCAAGCTCGGCTTACCGCTCGCAGGCTCCCACCCGGGGGGAATTGGCGAGCAAGTCCTTAAAAAGCTTCCGATCGATTGCGTTCGGTACGCGCTGTAGCTGACGTCTTCTGTCGTCGTCGTTGTCTTTCGTCGTCCACGTCGTCAACTACCCTTCCTAATGATAGTGCCTGGTGCAGCCGGTCCCTCGGGATCCGACGATGGCCGCGATTCCCCGCGGGCGGTTTGACAGTTTTGGTCTGCTGCGACGGCATCCGAGGCACCGACGCCTAGTTAGGCTATTATTTAATGAGATTATAATTACCTTCGCCAGGCAGCGGTCGCGGCAGCGGTTGATAGAAGCGGCAGCGTCGGTGGTTGATGCGGTTGATGAAGTTGAAGTTGACAACACCGGCTCCGGTGAGTTGGTCCGGCTGTTCGGTGCTGCTGTCAATCGCCCGCGGCTGTCAGTTGGATCGCCGACCGCCGTCCCGTCCACGCTGACGGCGACCAGCAGAAGTAGCAGCGGTACGGCGCGGAGTACTGTGTCATCACGTACGGGCGCCATTTTGGGAGGCTCGTAACCGTTTTGCTCGTTGCGCTCCCAGCCCCGATCTAGGTTCGGGCGTCACTAGTAAACATTGCGCCCAACACTATCACATCCACTAGCTGTCAGTGGCGGTGACCACTACGGAGCGACCTTGTCAGTTTTGATGCGTTCCTGAGAGAGAAAGGGAGCGAGAGAGAGCGATATATGAAGCGTTTTAGTTATTCATTTTTTATTACTGTCATTAACGTCAGCAGAAAAGTCATTATGATAGGGATGTAAAACAAAATGAACTAAACAAAACTACTCGCTCACACACACACACACACACGCACATGAAGCACGCGACAAACAAAACAAATCACACTCACACAAAAGCAAAATGCGAAGAAGGCATCCTTTTTTCACCGTTCCGTTCGAATATTTTGGAAGAACGCGGAACGAGCGAGCTATTTTGAAGGCTTGCTTAATTATTTAATTGCATCATTTTTCATCCCGCTGCGCTGCTGCGCCCGGGATTCGGGTTTCATTTTTCAAACCCATTCTGCCTCCCGCCCCCTTCCAGAACGGTGGAGAATTTGGTACGCTAAACGACTTGATTTCCTTCGCTTCATGTGTGTGTGTGTGTGTGTGTGTGG
>JXWZ01005400.1:0-11801 GCA_000956215.1 Anopheles farauti No. 4 | reverse complement strand
AAAAAACAGCATGATTCGCTCACAAATCGGACGACTTTGTAGCGTCGATCGGCCGCCCGATTGGATAAGCTCCAAGGGCATCCAGTGCTTGTTGATCGTCCATCAGGACACCGGACTCGTTCCTTCCTTCCCATCCCCTGCCGCCCAACACGGCCGTGAGACCACCCTTCCACCACAAACAACGGACAGCGCTAACGATTGATGTTTATTTGTTAAACAAATCTTTCCATCACAACCGTCGGAGCGATTTCAAATAATATACGAATTGGAAAAAGAATTCCAACCGCAGCCTCCAGCGGAAGACGCACCACACCAGGGAGGGAGAATGACTGCAGAATATCAAATTGAATCATGCAGCGATGGAGCCAAACACACACACACACACACGCGGGTGAGGAGTGTGATCAAATTATCATCCACCCGCCAATCAAACCACGCTAAAATAAATGACAGTTCATGCGAGATTTGAAACCACCACCCTTCGGCTCACCCCATCGGTTCGTAATATCGATCGGTGTTATTCTTGCGGCGTTTGGATTCGTCGCCTTCTTCCATCCCGGCGTTCGGGATAATTTTCGATGCAAATTGAACTTAATCTTGCTTCCATCGGCTGACCGTGTGATCAGGTTTGGACAGGGCGGGTGGTTTGGTGGTGGTTATCGCGATCGACTTTTGCGCTGCCCGTTTGGAGAAAGATATGTTGCGCGTCGGGTGCCACTCCTAGCGAGAACGGGGCACCGAAAAAGAGTCAGAACAGACTTCAGGTGCTTTGAATATTTGATCGAATTTGATAGACCAACAAGCATCGCCGTCGTGCTCGACGAGCTGTCTAGCGTGCCCAGCGACCGAAAATGGTGTCGGTTAGATACACCTAACTAGCCACCGGTTGACCTTGAAAAATCTGTACGTTAAATTTAGGAGTGTCTCCCCCGTGCCGAACCGTGGGCCCCATCGCCTACGAAACGCGCTAGTGTGCCATCCCTTTCACTCCCTCGTGTGCAAACATTTAAAGTCCAGCCCAGCATGTTTCGTCATACTTTATAAGCACGCTCATGCAAACGCAAACAACACATATTAGCGTCGAACATAACATAGCATGAGGCACAGCAAAAAAAAACTTGTCAAAAATGTTCTAGCCGCTGTTCGCAAACGGCGGGAGTGGTCTGGTCATGCCCAGAAAAGAAGGTGATAAAATGTCACGCAGAGATTAAGTTCCTGTGTCGGGAGGATAGATAAATTAGCGGGCCGAACACGTATTTGGTTTAATTTTTGGCAACAAAGAATGTGAAGTAGTTGCCAACAGCAGGCGTTCGAAGGGTATTTTTTACATTATTATAACGCTTAAATCCTGCATTTTTACCTTCACAACATAACCAAACCGAGTAACTTAGTAAAAAATAATATAAGTTTTCAATAATAATTGTAAAAAATTAAAAATCGTTCTGTTCCTATAGCAAAATTTTCCATAACAGAGGATCGATCAAGTTTATTCAAATAGTTCCGAGTAATTATTAATAATTAATATTTTTACACGAACACAATACCCTCAAAGTGTAAGAAAATGTATTTTTCATCATAAATCATCATACATTTCTCTTTTTGTACAATATTTGTATTAAATACATCACAATAAGTTTTCAGCTTTGAGTTGGAAATCAATTAAAGCTTTTTGCTTAAGGTAGGAGCAATGTTTGAAGATATTTTCAATTTTATTTTCAAATTTATTAAAACTGCTCTTAAAATATGTAACCAGGACGGAAAACCTGTAAATGGTTTGTAATTCAAGTATTGTTTGAAATAAATAAATACAAATATTGAACTGGTAAGATAAGTAATCCAGTAGCTAAACAATTTATCTACCAATTTGGAAGTGAATATTTCAATTAATTGCAAAAAATCTGTTTCTCCATGACCATATTTACCAAAAAATTTATTATATAAAAAAATAACATCAACTAAACTTTTCCTCAGCCTGCTACTACCAAAATTTCGTGCCCCAAAGGAAACTTCAACACCGTCTCGCACCGTAACTTCGACGGCACCCACCATTTCCCGGTGTGGTGGGCAGGCGAACCATTACAAAGCAGCTTAGCTTAGCTTTTACACATAAACCCCTGGCTTGACACTTTAAATTTATTCTTCGCTCCGTTCCGTCGCCAGGACGGCAAACCTCCCCGCACGGTGACGGTGTCCAGAAATGAGGTATAAATTGTATACTTTGCGTATGTCAGCGTTGCGCACTCTTCGGTATGTGTCACTCCTTCTCACTCGATCGCTCTGCCCTCGGGCGACTAACCGCTGCGCCGCAGCTCGGATTGCAGCACCGAAACGTGTCTGCAATACGATCCCGTGCCCGGGCAACCACCAACCCAACCCCCCTGCGAGGGGTGTCTCGTTCATCCACCTGACCTGGCAGCCGCAGCAGCAGCAGCGAATGCGGTTGTGCATGGTGCAATAACCCATCCGTCTCACCGGCGCGACTCTGGCCGTTTCTGGCCTTTCTCACTTCCCCTTCACCTCGCGAGCGGAGGAACGCGATTCTCATAATTCTACCAGACCATCCTGCCTTTCGCACACACCGAACGACCGTGCCTCGAGAGCATCGCAAAAAAAGCGCATTCTTTCCGCATCCGCATCGCTCACACTCGTCCTACGCATTCGGGCGACCCCGGCGAGACCGAAATATTTCGAAAGGAATCCGTTACGCTTACGATCGAAACCGCTTTCTTCGGCCACTCCGCGTGCGTACCGGCGCTTCCATCGCAGGTTCCGCCGACTTTCTGTCACATAAAAACAAACCGCTTTCCACAACCCAAAACCCCTCAACCCCAATCGAGCCCCGGCCCCGTTATCATCAGCGTTTTATCTTCGCTTGCTGGACGGCTCACGTCGCCACCTGAGCGCTGCCATCTTTTTGCGCGATCGTGTCGAAACTGCGCGCGTTTCACCTTGCTTAGATCACTAACGGCGCCGGAGAAGCGCAGCTTTGTTGGGCCGTGTGTGATGCATGTTTAATATCGCCATAATCTAGCCACACGCGGGGGCCAACGGGAGCAAACGGATGGCACTAGGAGCCAAAGGGACGCCGGACCGCTGCCTCATCGCGTCCGTTTCGCTTGCGAGCTGAGCACGGTTAGGAGGTTAAGATTGCTGCACGATAAACCGCAAAACCGCAACAAACGGTCGGGAATTGGGGCTGTGGGCATGCAAAGTGCAAGCGCGGGAAACGTTATCACTGCAGCTGCATCGGCAGCGATGATGATACATTCTTCGCGAGTCGGTGCATGTGTGCGTGCGGCTTTGATAAGCAGGAGTTTGCGGTTCATGCATTGCAAAAGCGAATAGAAAAATGTGTTTTAATTAGCTGTGCTACCGAAAACGTTATTGAGTGAGAAATTATTCAGAATAATTAACCAATTTTTAATAATGATTTAAGACGCAAAAAAAACTAGATTGTTTTAAGCATTTTTACACTGCTTCCTAGATTAATAATAAAAATGCATGGTCCTCTAATCATAAGTTTTACAAAATTTTACATGCGGTTTGATAAATGTGTGTTCAAATGGACGACAGACAATCTAGAGCAGGAATTGTTACTAACAGCCTAATGCAGAGCACGATTTAAAACTGCCTTATTTTTTATGCCTAAAGAATAATATTTTTATACATTCCTCCTTTTTAAATATTACTCTGTTGCCTTACTAAGATAGCACTATTACATACATAAGTAGTAAATCATTCTGCGCTCACAGAGAGAAAGAAACATAAAATCGATTGAAATAAGAGTTAAACCCACAATCATCGGATGTATTGTGTCAGACGCTGTATACGTGACCATCCGCACATTCCCCAAAATTTGAATTAAAATCAATCAAAACTAACCCTAAACATCAAAACATCTACAAAACTCAATGTGGTAGTTTATAAGAATACTATACATATACTAAAAACAATTATGTAACGGAAGTTATTCGCAGAGTTATGTCTAAAAATCCACCTATATAATGTTAATTCAAGGCCGTAATTTTCAGAAGATTTTCCATACATTTTTTAATTCGTTTAATAATTTAGATTATTTTTTTTATTTGTTCAAAAAACATCACAAAAAGTAAACCTCAAATCTAAACATCAGAACAAGTCTGTTGTTTGCCCCTTTAAAACATCTTCGTAGCATTTTTCAAACCATTCGATCAATGAAACTGTTCTCCCCGATCTAGGTTATTCAATGCAAAATCGAAATCACCAACCTTGGATGTCACGTTGCTGGTCTCGCCGCTTTCGCCACTTCCATTACAACCACAGCAACAATGGGACGGCTTTAAAACCCCCCCTCGCGTACGGCCGTCGCTGCATCTTCGCCGGCTGTCACGTGGCCCGGTGCAGTAATGCACCGTTCGTTCGAAGCACATTAGAGAAAATTACACAATTCCGCTTCGAGCGGGCTTCGGGACCCGTGTTCCGGGCACCTGGAGCGTTAAAACCACCCAATTGGTGTGCATTTAGCCGACGAGACAGTGGGGTGTAATTATTTGCTGTACGCGAGAGTCCACAAAAACGCACGAGAAGCTCCCCGAAAATTGATTTAGGAACATGTTTTAGGGCTAATTTTGAATTACCGTCTTTCGCCCGGAAACGGTCGAAACCGACTCACGCGTGACAAATCGTATTTAGCATTTATTCTGCTTTTTTTTGGCTATCTTTCTTCCGGGAATTTTCCTTTTTGGAAACCGAACCCGGAACTCAGCGTGCACGAAGGGGAATACGAAAACCGTGCGAGCAAACGAGCGTACGCGGCGACACTTTACGGGTTCGCCTTGCCCATGATCCGTCAAATTGGATTAGACGACGCTAGACACCTTCCTGCCCGCGTTCCGGCCCGAAAATGGGAAAGTAAGCCTTCGACAAGGAAATATTTTGACATTGACCATCCTTTCCTTTCTCCCCTCCCTGCACGGGCACAACCAGCATTCCACGGCTTTGGCACGCTCGTTTCGCGGAAGGTTCCTTCATTTTTGGAGCTGCGCCCACTCGTTGAGGTTCACCCCAACGTTTGTCCGAATTTGTACTTACACCACCACGGAACCACGAAACGAGAAAAGGTGAATTAAAATATCGTTTTACAGCGAACCCTGAAAGCCGCGGGGCAGCGAACAAAATGACACATTACCGGGCAAAAGCGAACCCCACCACAAAGCGGCGGTTTCTGCACCGAAAATCAATCCAACCCGGACGGAATGGGACGGTTTTAAATCCGACGCGGTTTCCATGAGCCGACCAAAATCTGCCAAATCCACACCCGATATGGGTGACGTTTTTTTTTTTTATTGTTTGTCCTCACTTCCGCGCAAATTCAATGCTCTTTTCGGGATCCGAAGGGTGCACCTGCAACGCACACCAGCACTTATCGCTGGTTGAGGGCGCACAGAAGGGAACGGTTTTGTAATCGATACCGAGCGGGTGTTACTGAGCAAGATACGAGGAAAAGGAAAAGCTTTTTATGTAAGAATGGAACCGAAGACGCATATCGTCGAGTGTTTTGAAAATAAAAAAAAATGGCGTAAAATAATACGTTCGCACTGGCCCGGTCAGTGAGACACCGCAAGTGCATGAGCATAAAGTAAGCGTTGGACACAAAAAAATTAACAAGTCACGCGAATGAACAATGTTTTACGCTTCGGCTCGTGTTAAGGAACAAATCATGTACAAATATTTTATGAAAAACAAACTGCGAATAGGTACTTTATGCAAAAATTATCAAAGTAAACCATAACGTAAAAAACATAAACAAACATACCATAACGAATACCGTAACGTCAGAAAAACATAAACCGTAAATAAACAATTGGACAAATAATCATACGATAAGGATGTACTCAGCCTCAGATTCTTTATCAGCAGTTGGTTCTATTATGGATGAACGTATTAGCTCTTCAGGTGGTATTAGTAAAAAGGAATAAAAAACCTTGCTTATATCACAAAATTTACTGCCTTTAAGTGAAAAATTTTCCTATGGTATTTTAGTCCCTAAAATAATATTCCTCCAGACCAATATTGAAAAACTTTAAAAAAATTAGGTGTATAATCCGTTAAAGTTAATTACGTCCTAACTGTCGGTTTCGGCGACCTAAAACATTTTAAATATTTTAAGCCAAACTAAGGGTTGAAATTGGCAAAGATATTCCTGAATACAAAACATGATGTTCATAATCTTATTACGTACTCTGATTATTAAAATATTAAAATAAAATTTTAAAAATGTTCACGAAGCAAAAACTCATATCTTAAAGTTTGGAAGGAAGGTATTGTTTTCCATGACAAGTATGTTTTGCTTAGGACGAGTTGAGTAACCATTTTTAAATTGGTTCTGCTGTAATCAGGATGGAGCAAATTCGTTCGCCAAAACAAAAGACTAAACAAATTTGGATATGAAATAAAACTTACTTCACCAACCGCTACGCGGGGAAAAGAAAGTTTTTCTTTGTGGTCAACCGAACCCGATACCGAAAACTGTTTTGATTAGTAATCAGCACAGCGCGCTCGCCGGCCCTGCACGGCGAAACAATTGCCCGAACACAAAATGGAATCGTGATCAAATTTTACCACCCCATACCCGAACCGAAGCATTCTGTTCGTATTCCAATCACACACCACCCAAAACCCCACCCAGCTGCTGCTCCATTTCCCAGCTAGGGAGTGTGTGTGTGTGTGTGTGTGCCGGCACGTTCATACGCGTTTGCTTAACGGGGCAACAACGGTCGTTTTGCCTTGTTTTTTTTTTGTGGGGTTAATTTCAGGTGAAACATTATACGCCGCGCTGGTAGGGAGGGTAACGAGGGAGGAATGCGAGCACTTTCACTGAAAACAGCGATACACACGCCCGGTCACATATAAAAGCGCATATTAACCGCGTGGCGGTTCGTGGCGCGAAACACACATTGTACGCATTATTGCCCGCCGCACGCCGGACCACATTCCCACACGAGCCGGCCTGGCTGGTGGCGCAGAAGAGCCAGACCACATTTCTAATGCCATTTTGCCGCTAGCATAGTTGTAACATAGTCACAAATTGGCTTCCCCCTCCAACACCGCGCTCCGCACGGTAAAACAATTGTGCATCGGGACAATGTATGATTAAAATATTTAATAAACTCGGCCGTTACCGCCGGAATGCAAAAGACGTCTGGTGTGTGCACGCGGGAAATGGCAAACAATAACGGCTCCTCTTTCACGGTTAGCAGCACCCGAGACGGAGATGGGGAGAGGGAAAGGTGGTACCGTATGTTGTTTGTTTTATGTGCTTATTTATTTATGTTTAATTTTTTTTTTGCGTCTCTAATCGGTTTGCGTCTCTCGTGTGCGCACTGCTCGCATTTCCCAAGACGAACAGCCGACTTGGGGCGGCCCCTGTGACCGATATTAGGTAGATCTGGCTGATCCTCCCTTTGGGCTGGGTAGCTCTAGATCGAACCGTTTGCAATTGTTTCAGTGGTTGGACTTGCTACACAGCTCGCCGACGACGACGGCGACGACGATGTCATGGTTAGTCGGGCTACGGTGGATACCCTCGGGATCATAATGGTCGAGTTGAACCTGCGCAGAGGTCGCGGTCGCGGCTAATGATAGCGTACCGGGCCCCGATAGGGAACCGACCACAAAGACCCGTGCCCTGAAGGGTCTCCCGAGATTGGACCTAGCGTTGGAGCTTTGCAGGGCACGATGATTTATAGCGCGCGAGTGAGAGTTCTTTTATTTTTGGTATTGGGAAAGTGGTTAGCGCACTGACTCCTTGGGTGTATCCCAGCCTATCTACGTCAACCGCAACGGGGCAACTAAATCAATGTCAAAGGAAGTGATCTGAGGGACCGGTGAGGGTATTTATGGTCGAAACTAATGTCCAATATCAGAACGCATCGAGACAAACAACACGCTAGTTAGTAATCATGTAGGTCCTCATCACGAAAAGAGACATTGAAGTTTTCAAGCACGGTAGACGGCGGAGAAAACGCGATCGAGAGGCTTATGGTGACCACCATTTTTGATGGCACGAGCACGTGCGTGTTTATGTGTGTATCTGTGGGTGGAAAACGCGTCCATTTGCGAATTTTATACCCATCTAACGGTCGGCTCATTAGTTGCCATCGATGTTCCTCCCGGTGGCGCGTATCAATTTCCAACATCTCGATGTCTAGTCTCGCAACGAGAGCTATAAAAAAAAAAATCGGGGGCCGCGAAATAATAAACAAAATGGCACGGTCGAGCGAAAGCTAGCCCAGCCAAGCGTAGAGCTGATCTTGATTAGGTTAAGCGGAGAGCAGTGTAATTAATACGAAATTCGACAGTTACATCCAAATCCGGTAGATCCGCAGATGGGACCGCTGGTCGTTAAAAGTCCCCCCGAAGTCCGGGGGTGGCGACGTCAATTAATCAACCATAAATCTTGACAGGTTGCTTCCAGGGCACTTGTTTTGGGAGGCCACCATGCCGGGCGTTCTAGCGTTTCGGCGACGCCGGCCTTTCCAATCTGTCCACCCGCGCAGACACTGTCCAGTAGGAAGCGATGCCGGGAGCCAGTCGGACATATTTGACGCGGAAAGAAATTGTGGTCGAGGTTAGGTCGTGCCGGTCCGTTTTGGGGTGAGCTATCACAACGAAAGGATCTTCCTACGCGTGCAAAACAGAACCAACTACTCCATCATATTTGTGTGCGTGTGTGAGCCTCTCGCCAAGTAGGGCGAGTTGGTTCGTTCTCTGACATGGTTTTGATGAATTTGCACTGACGTGATCTGGAGGAGTTTTTATTGCCTTACGGTGAAATTCTGCTTTCAGATTTGGAAGGATTGTGGGTTTCAAGGCTTTGCACATGTAGCAACGAAGTTTGATGTCATCTCGGCATGATTTATTTTCTACATTTCAAGAATACAAAATCGGTGTTCAATTTCCAAAGAGGTCCTATATCCTAGATAGACCATTCCACGTACTCAGTACTGACGATTAAGTCATAGAATAGACGGTTCGCTAAGGAAAACAAAGAATGGTATAACTAGACTTTCTAACCCTGGAAGAGTCTTTTGTACATGTTTAACTACCAGAAATAAAATCTTCCAACAATCAACAATAATTTTCAAAAATAAATAAACACGTCTTTTTGTAAACGACGTCCTCTCCAACGGTCATTTCCATTACAGACAAGATCGTCAAGCGTGGCCCAAAAATTATCCCCAAAAACAAGCGACTTGTTTTGTTGATTGAAATTGCAATATAGCAAACCAACCGAATTAACATCAAAACGAACACGGTAACATGTCACCGCTCGTTCACCGCCGTTCGTACACGAAGCAATTTCGCTCCGCGTTCCAAATATGGACTCCCACACGGTCCTTCACTCCAGTGCAGGCAAGCTTCCACCGTACACCCGTAGCTTACCGGGCTCGTCCGGAGGGACGGCATTTTACTGCCCCCTGTCTGCATTACTTTTTACGATCAGCATAACTTTCAATTATAAAACGTAAATGAAAAATCTCCAGCAGCCCCAAATGGGACGTACGGCACCGTGCTGGAGATATATTGGTTGATTCTTGTGCCCGATCGGGCGCAGCGAAGAACACAAGCACAGGCAGGCCGGAGAGATGCACTGCGCACGGCCCACAAAAGGTGGATCTTTTTCGCTGATCCGCGCGGTGGATAAGCGCAGCCGAACGCGGTCGGGATCTGGGCAGTGTCCGTGGCTGGCTAGGCAACAATCGGGTCAGCAGGGCTTGAAGTTGCTGGAGTTAGGTTAGGCCCGCAACGCGGGAACATGGACTCCCCCGGTTCGAGCAGCCGTCCCGTCCCGTTTCGCTTGTTGGTCAGTGGTTGCGACCGATGCCCGGTGGCTTTTCGCTAGATGCGCCTGCTCGATTCGCCCCGATCCGAGCGGTTGATTTCATTATTCATCGGTATCGGTCCACCACGGCGGTCTACCCCTCGCGCTCGCCTGCACACCGACCAGGAGCGGGAGTTTATGTTTGCGCATATTTGCTTACCGCTATCAGACAGAATGGGAAAGCGAGTCACTGGGCAATCCGGGATCTTCTAACGAAGGGAAGCGCATGATGTGTATGGTATGTTTTTTTTTCTCTTTCGCAGCCAGCCAGCCATTCGGTGCTAACCTATAAAACCGATCAGGTGTAACCTCCAGCGAGCATCCGCGCGCCGAGTAGGTCGAGAAGAACACGGAGTGGGGCCGACCAGATGGAAGACACTAGGCGAAGCGGTGCGGAAGTTTATTATGCTTTACGCAAATGCAAATGCGAAAGGGTCATAAAAATGCACCGAGGAGGTACACTATTGATGCATTCTTTTATTGCTAATAGACCATAAACGAACGGACTCCGCACCGACAATGTAAGGAAAGGAGCGTTTTGCGCAAGGAGAGTCTTTCAGAGTTTTAGACTCGCGCGGCCTAAAGTGGCTGGATTAGTGACAGAAAAGAAGCGACGCTTGCAAACGGCTACAAAACTGAATTAACTCATATTTCATCGCTATTTTCGCTTGCCTGCATCATGCGCAGGTTAGTTTGTTCGAGTGTGGCGTGAGCTTCTCGCCACAATCAAAACCGACCGCCTAATGACTTGATGCACACATACACACTCAGATCGTGCAGCGTCCCGGCAACAACCTTGCCCCGGGCTGGACACCAACAAATGATGTCATCTCATTTTATTCTCATTATAAAACTTTTACGCCACCACTCGCGTAGCATCGCGTCGCGCAAAAAAAAGTGCAAGCGGAGCGGAGATGGGGACGCTCAATTTCGCTGGCTTGCGGTCAATTCGGTCACTGCCACCACCGTCACCGGAGCTGATTGCTTTATTACCGCGAGTGTTTGTGTGTATGTGTGTGAGTGTGTATCTGTCTGTGGAAGAGTGTTGAACCATTGGGAACCATTGGCTTGGCATGATTCCGTCCTCACACCGGACGAAAACAACACCTAACTACGGCGATCTGGGGTGGGAAGTTATTGCAAAAAAAAACGAGAAAAAAAACATAACCACCCCGGTGCTAATGACAATATTTTCCGCCCAACAAACAATTCTCAGCCCGCGCGTCCGTGTTTGGATTGGTTTCCTCCCCAATCCAATCTCGGTGCGCTTTCAAATGAGGTTAAATAGCACCAGCTCCAGGGACCCGGGAGCAGCAGCAGCCCGGACTTGGGAGGCTCTCGGAAGTGTGTCACTAGTGATGCGGCCGCGGAGGAAAGTGCTGCCCGGGATGGGTGGGTTTTTGGTGTGTATGTGTGTGTGTAAGGTGCACACGGGGTGGTGCTCGATCTACCACCAACAGCCAACATCGTCTCGTTGGACCGACGAGCGTATATAATTACTTAAATTATGATTGCCTTCACATCCCATGCTGGGTCGCGTCCATGTCCATGTATAAGAGCAACCTGCGCTTGGGACTGAATGATCCGTGGTGATGGTGGAGCGCGCGCGCTCGCGATCCATTGCGCGATTATCTTCCCATCTTAACGAGAGTCATATGGCCGATGGCCTCGAAAGACCTGCGACTCCGCCGAGCAGGACGTCCCGATGACGTCCCGGCGTGATGGATCGGTTGGCAAGCGTCCGGAGTGTGCAGCTACAAACGATGCTCCAAAAACCAATCCCCTAGCCGGTCGCACATTGGCCTTTGGTGCAGATTTTGAACGCTCCGCTAATTCTGCAGGAACCATACACCGACCCAGCTCGACTCGATTACGGGTAGGAGCGCTCCAAAAATGGAAACCCGTCGCGTTTGCATGCAGTTGACATTGGCCAGTGGGG
>JXWZ01005397.1:0-23374 GCA_000956215.1 Anopheles farauti No. 4 | reverse complement strand
TGCTTGTGGCCTTTTTGTTGTCGTATTCGTTCTCCACCTTGCTACCGGTGTGCAAATACGGCCTTTTGTTCCACTTTTGTACCGATTTATTGTGGCCACCTGATATCTCCACGCACACGCTCTGTCGTTTTCATTTCGTTCTAGGCGCTGACTTCAATATTTTGTTCCAGCCAACGACTGAACCACTGAGCAAATGTTATTAGGGAAGCCGATTTCGGATTTCGGTCTGGATTTTTGGCATCTCCTGTTAGTTGCTCATTTTTCGTTCAAACAACGGCACACGGCCAACGAATGTTCATGGCTCGCTTGTGCGCATTTTATTTCATGGCTCCCAGGAGCGGAATTCATATCGGCGCTGGGGTTGGCACGGAGGTTTGCCGGAGCATGTGTGTGTTTTTTTTTTAATTTCGCTCCAGATCTCCAACTCCGGCAGTGATTCTGACTTCCTTAGCACTGCGCCAACCAGACCTGTCTGTTGATTGTGAGATTTTTCTTTCGGCCCTGGATCCCAGAACCCTCGTCAAAGGCGTGAACGGAAGGTGAACGGAATTGGACACTGGCAAAAAGAAAAAAAAAATCACGGTGAATCTACTGCCTTAAGACTTTTAACTTGTATCTAGGAGGAAGAAAAACGTCCCATCCTGTCCTAGGCTTACCGTGTAAGAAATGACAGCAAATATTTAGTGTCTATTGCTGATTGTATGCTCGGTGCTTGTTGCAGTGATGTGACTCGTTTAACTCTATTTTGGGAACTGTAAACCACCTGCGTGCGTCATAAAGGCACAAAGAAGATGATGTCATACCGGTGGTTAAATTGCTTCAGTGTAAAACTCGACCGGGGTCACATGTCAACTCGCTTTTGTATCGTCCGGACGGGTGTTTCGTGTTGCATTAGCCACTTGCATGACGCGTCAGCTCTTTACCATAAGTAGAAGTAGGCTCTTAGCGTAATCACCCGTCGCAAAAGTTTCGAGTGCGGCTGGAGTACGAAAGCCGGCTTCAAAGGACACGTCCATTAAAGTCGTAGGTTTGCAGATGGTTTTCATATCCCGAAGCTCATAATTCGGTTGCCTTTTTGATGAGCCCCAATTCCCGGATTCGATGCTGAAGGCATACATTTTGAAGGGAAAGGATTAGCGAACGTTCGCTTGTTTGTTTAGGCACTTACCAACCGCTGCGTGGTATGGTATGGTGGTGGGAAATGATTTAATCGCGTCATGAAGTTAAATGTTTTACGGAGAATGGAATCAACCGGTAGGAGGTGCGGAACGGAATATAAATTCTCAAAATCCAATATCGGTTTTATAAGCTGGAGTAATATTTATTTTCCTTTCGTTTGATTCGATTGAAATTATAATTTTTTAAAACGGCCACATTGCTTTTCTTTCTAAACGTTTTTCTTCGTTTGATTTTTTTTGCAGATACGCGAGTTGAGACAGAGTGGGCAGTGCAAGACGGGTGCCCGTGTGTTCGTGTTTTGTGTTCCAGGTGCAGATGAAGCAAGTGACGAATAAATCGCGCGCGCAGAGCAAACCGAATTAGTGGCTCAAGTTGGCTAGTTTTCTCTCGGCACCCGGCAATAGAAGAATCACCTCCAAAGTCCATCGGACATCGGTGTTGAAGTGTGAATGGAAAGGGCATGAAAGTTTGAGCTTTTGGTTTGGGAAAGTTTAAACCTCCTGTGCACCCTCGGCGAGAATTGAAAATCGTGGATAAAGTTTCGAAAGGCGAAGGTGAAAAAAAGGTGATTTTTTTTTAGTTCACGCGGAAGAAGAAATACTCGAGTGATAGATAGCAGCGAGTTTTGCTACCGTGTGTTTGGAAGAGGAAATCAGTATGCGTATTGGTTAATTTGTGCCTAGATACCGTGCTTCAAATTGCCTTCGGTTCGCGAAGTGTTTTATTATCGGTTTATTTGTCTGTTCTTGTTTCGTTTTTGCGTTTAAAAAAAGTGTCAATTTTAATTGTGTCGTAGCATTCAATATCTGTTGTGAGCACTGTGAAACGGTGCGTTCATCTAAAGCTCCAAGCATCCATCGCACATCAAGTGTTCTCGTAGGCGTCGGATTTTCGATTGCTGTTTTATTTCTTCTGCCTGTAGCGACGTGGTTTAAAGGTAAGTAGATTCTGGCAATGAAACACGATCATTGTAGCGCGCTTTGTTGAACTGCTACATGCACGAGACGGCCATTAAATAATCGCGTCTCGACGATTCAAATTGTGCTAGTGAAGTAAAATGCAAAGCGACACCGATTCTACGCCGGTGCTACACCAGGTGATTAATTGTGCGGATCTTTTGAGCGTTTATTGTGAAGACTCGACGTGGGAGGAGTTTATGGAAGGTTGTGGAACATGTTTTTTTTTACATTTGGTTTGAGTAATTGCAACTGAAATACGATCCTGAGTACCGAGTCTTTTTTATTCGGTGATGGATTGTTTGGTCTGTAATGAGATGTAAAGAAATATTACTTCAAACGAACATTATGTGTATGAAATTTGAAAGAGGAATCAAAGTGATTGTCGTGTTTGAATTTAAGCGAGGGAAAATGAATGTTTCTCTCGTCTAGTTTTTCTTTTATAGTTTGAAAAACACATCTACCAAACACCATAGCATACACCAAAAATATTGAGCAGAAAATTCAACGTTTAAGTGTCAATATACCATCACTTATGACTGGAGTCAGGTCAGTCAAGTAAGTAATGAGAATAAAGGTATTATTATATTTAATAAGCGCCTCATTTTTGGTAACAAAAAACGTCACTTTCTAAAATACGTTTTGTATTTTACTATAAAAAATGTTGTTTTTTTTTACATGTAATAAATATATTGTTGGCATGAAATGTTTGCTTGAAACCCACTCCCCCGTATCGATTATCTCAGATAGAAAAGAATCAAATACGAACAGTACCATACAGTACAGTATTGTTTGTACAATTTGTGGTCATATTACGATTTTCGCTCAGTATGCCATTTTTTAAAATCCCATCTTCACTCACGTGACACGTGACCTCGTTTTTTCGGTGTTCAATAATATTCGAACAATATCTTGTTAGCGTAATTTCTTAACAACTCTAAAGCATCGTTTCGCCGCTGGCCGCCGGTGATGCAACGTGGTCGTAATTCATACGCGGCCGCTCCTTTTCTCCCGTGCGTGCCGAAGTTATGCGAATGCGTGAGACGATACACCATCTGTTTGGCAAAATGAAAAAAAAAAGGCAAACACAAGTGGTCACAAACGGGCAAGAGCGATAACGCGTCGTCGTGACAGGGGGTTTGCAGTTTTTTTTATACTCTCTTCCATTTTGTTACTTCGGGTTGTGGTTCACTTTCCTCGAGTGATCGAGTTTTGAAGATCGCGTTTTGCCGGTGAGGACGGTGTGCAGACGGAAATTACGCTTGGCTGCATGAAATTACGCATGACTTCATCGCACGGCGTGCGTAGTTTCGATTTCGATCCGTGTGCTGTCGTATGGGTTTTTTGTTTTCTTTTTTTTTGACAAGAGAGTCTGCCAGCGCCGCCAGACCAGCGGAAAACGTGGCTTTGCATTATGTGCATCTATATTGGCGGTGTCGGTGCGGATATGAAGCGTGTAGCGTGTTGTTTTGTCCATGACCATAAACGAGTTACTTAACGCGAGCCGGTGGAACGGGCACGGGCCGCATTTTCCGAACCGCGTGAGATCGCATTTCCCTTTTCATTTTCATGGCACGACCTCCGTTCGTATGTACGCCCTAACGCGTGCGCCACGTACCACGCACTGGAAGAGCATTTATTTGCTTTTAATTTCACTGGACCACCGTGCGTATTAGTCTGGGTTTAGCTTTTGTTTTCTGTTTTTGGCGCGAACCCGAATTTTATGTGCGTTTTTTTTTTCAATGAAACGTTTCATTTTCGGGGTTGATAGGATTCTGGTAAAAATTTGCGATACGGTTTTAGGGTCGTGGTGGGGGTTTCAGATTTCATTACTGGTTTAAACTGGTTAAAATCATGCACAGTATGAGAACTCAGCGCAGAAAAAAGAGAGAAAATGTTATTTTAATCAGATATAACCCTTTTTCGGGCAGAAAATAGATTTTTTTAAATGGATACATGCATAACATTTAATTAAGGGTAATATATTTTTCCTAGCGGTAGGTATTAGGAAAGTTTTGATTTAAGTTTAGCACTTAAAATCAAATTGATATTTTTATCGTTCACATAAAACTTACATGCTAGCCAATGTCGTACAAATGTTCTGCATATCATTACAGCAGAGAAATTTCGTACGTCCCTCAAATTGTCAATCGAAATTGTGGACAATTCGGTTTTGGAGGAATGATAGCCTTTTTTTGATAAGAAGCTTTTTATGAATATTTTACGCCTTCATAGTTGCTCTCATACTTTGGAATCCTTGGCATTCGATATCGATGCAGGCATTTATTTTCCAAAACCAATAAAAAACATAGCGCTTGTTCAACTTTAACTTTCGGTATTGAAAAAAAAAACACACACACACACACCGTAACGAAATAAAGGAAAGCGGAGAAATGTAGGAAAAGAAAAATCAACCATAAAAAAGCATGATTCAACTTAACGAATGTTTTATGTCGGGCGTATAGTGGGTGAAAATCAACAGAGAACAAATATATCGAAACTCTTTGGTAAAAAAAAACTCGTGTATGCAGAGAATGGGTTGCGCATTTTTCGGCTCGTTTAAATGTAAAATTTACTCTATTCAGTAAACTTTTTATAGTCGACAACACCCACGTTCGTGGTGAGTGCATTGTGATGATGCCGATTTATTTCGAATCTTTGACTTGAAAATATTTTTCCCACGCTCACGTTTTGAATTGGAAGGATTTCCTCCCGGATTTGGTTTTCAGTTATTGGTATAGTTAATTTAAAGTAAGCACGATTGAGTGACGTTCCTCGGGTTTCGGAAAAAAGAAACCATGACACGTTTCTCTGATAGTGTTCCGTTTTATATTATTTAATTTTCCTTTGTCAAACTTTTGCAAAAATTTGCTGCAAAAATTCGTGCACAATCGTTTTATTGGATTTGCGTAGATCCTCTATTGTGAACGTCTCTGATGTTTTATTAAGAATTTTTATTACTGTCGTTTGTAATAAAATATAATACTTCGTGGTTATTCGCCATAAAAGATAAATTTTCCTGACACGAGTAGATAGTTATGCTCCGGCCAAACAATTCGATTCGTTTCGATACGAGTCAATTGAAAATCGTTGTAGGATTATTTGCTTCAATATATGATATCATTTTTATTTTATTCACATAAAAACTGGCGCTTTTATATTCTCTTTAAAACAGTAGTAACTAACGGTTGCAATGAAAAAGTAAAGCCCATAATACCAACCTTTGTTTAGCTTTATTGATGATTCTTATTTTGTCACCGGCCGTGAGTCATTTACGGTAAACAATGTAAACAATGGTAACGCGAAATAAGCTTATGACATCATTGCAAGAAGCCACATTCGTAATGACGTTTGTCTCCATTATTCACAGGGTAAGGTTCTCATTTAACGCGAACTGAAACGAATGTTTTCCTAGTTGATTAGCAAAAGCAAATGCGCTTGTTGGGGTGGAATAAAATTTACGCTGCACGAAACGTGTTTTTTCTACGGTCTTGCGGCTGAAGTTAGCTTCACGGTTCACCACCACACAGATAAGAAATTAAATATGAAAAAAGAACCTACTCGAAAAGAATCAAATATCTGCTGGAAATGTCCGCTTGCTTCCGTCACTTAACATCGGCAGCAGGAGATCGAGCCGGTTCGAGTGGTCAGCTCAAATTACACCGTGTTTGTGTTGGTTGCGTTGTGTTTTTATTGTTTTGAGTTCGCTCAAGTTTTCCTGGGCTGGTTTTGCGGATGCTTTACGCTCTCCTCACGAATGCAGGGCACGTCCTGCCGCTGTCGGACGATCGCGGACGTTGCCCGGCCCTGAAGGGTAACATTCCTAGCGCGGGCAGGAAACGAAAGAAACCAAAACCCGTGATGTAAGATTTAAGATGCTTTGGCGCGGGAAGTTTAGTTGGTTTCGTTGTTTTGATTTGATTTGAACTTTTTTGTACCGGCTGGCTGGCATTTCAGAAGCATCGCTTCTCGTCTTGGAGATTATCCGAACGCAACCGCACCTGCCTCGGGGGGTGTGTACGTTTTTGTGCCTCTGTATGTGGACCAAATCGCGTAAAATCTTCTGCGAGCTTGTGTGTTTTCGATTGTGTGTTGTATTATTTTTTTGTTGTCGATTTTCACTTCACCTTATTGTGGATGCTGTTGTGCTCAGTTTCCGGCTCGGCTTACACGGATGGGAAAATATATTTTCACTCGCAGCGCTTTTTGATAAGGTTACGGTGGTATCCCTCCAGCAGCTTCCTTCTCGTCGCTTTAGATGGAACGAAAAGTTGGAAAGTGGAATTTTTCAGCGTAAAAAGATTTTTACATTTAACGAGGCAAACAAAGAAAGTAAAAGTCGTTCGTAATTCTAACAACAACAAGAAATGGAGTAAAAATTAGAGCAAAGTTCGATCGTTGCACACTTGCATGAACATGGTTCGAAAATAGCAACAGGGATGAAAGTCGAGAGTACTATGTTTGCATTTTTTCGAGAGTACTTTTGCTGGAGCTGGTGGGCAGGAAGAGTGTAATTTCGTTTTCGTTCAGAAACTTTTCTACGTGCTTCAAATAGCTTTATTTAGGTGTTTATGGTACGCCGTGGTTTCGTGCCACATAAAACATGTGTCCTAATGCGAGCAGCATTTTTTTTGTTTTTAGTTTTTCTCAGTGACGAACTGGACAAAGTTTCGAGTGTGCGCTCGTTTGGATTTATTTGCGCTTCGGTTGTGTCGGAGCTCAAGTATTGGAAAACTCTTGAGCTTAATCGTCTATGTGGTGGAGGGATTGGTGGCGTTTAATTTGCTAGAAAAGAATAAACATTTGAAAAGGCATTTGTGATGGGGATGTGGTTGTGAAAATTTTACTTGACTAAAAAAACTGAATTCCATTCAGTGAATTTTTAATTAAAATTGATTCGACTTTTCCAGTTGTAATTTTGTATTCACTTTTTCGATGTTTTAACACTAGTTGTCTGAGGCCGTTTTTCTGTTATTGTTTTAAATTTTATCATTTATCACTTGGAATAAGCACATCAAGGTGTAGCGCGTTTAATTCCGCGCCGCATGTTATGGTTTCGTCCGCGAATTTAGATGTTGCTGCACTCAAATGAAGCCATTGCCTAAAATTCCGACTTTCTAAATTGCATACCTGCCGGTGCCACCCTTACCTGTGCTGGGACAGCCACCACGTATGCATGTGCCCGTTGGCAGTGGTGTTGGTGGTGGAAAAATTTAAATTTAGCACACGTCCGTCGGTCAGCAACAACTGCACGGAATAGGCTAATTCCATACCCATTTTCCGTTTCCATTTTTCCATTAGCGACCGCATCCGCATCCGCATCGCCCCCTGAAAAGAACGACCCCAGGGAGAGATGGTGTGAAAAAGACAAAAGAAAAGAAAAACAATTGCGCATCCGTCGCACATGTGTGTTGGGCTGTGTTTGCTACCGCCTCAGGGTTGCCACCCTTCCCATTCGTCGAGTGTAAGGGATGAATAGGGGTGGGAAATGGAAAAAAAGAAAGAAATAAGCAGGCTGGAACCCGAACAGATGGAAATGGAGTGAAAAGGTACAACAAACGATTCACCTTACAAAAAAATAACACATACGGAATATGTTATTGGCCAATGTTGGGTGCTTGTTTGTGCGTTTCACGTGATGGTCACTTTTCTTTTGCCGCGCATGGAACCCATAGTAGCCACGAACATGGTGACGCTGCGTTGTTCTGTCGGGGTTGTAGTGGTGAATTTGCAGGAGCTTTTTTTTGGCTGCACTCGGTGGAAGAAGCTTTCCGATGGTACGTCCTGTGTCCATGGGGTTTCGTGTGGGTGTGCGTAGACGATCCAGGAAATTTTAGTCCGCCCGTGAAGCTTTAGTTCCATTTCGGCTTGGTACGGTGCATACCGCTACTAGCTGATTGCATCCCGTACACGGCACCAGCTGCATTGGTGGCAGCGAATACAGAGGTTCGTCGCTTGGTACGGTTTTATTTATACACTTGTTTCTTTTTGGACTACCTTTTGTGTATTTGTGTTTGCTTTTTCGGTAAGTTTTTCCCATATGATGCTTTGTTTTGAGTTCGTTCGTTGCTGCATGCGCGTCGGGAAAGTGTCGCAGTACGTTGTCACACCTGGCAGCTGTTGGGCGTGTTTGTGAACGTACGGGATGTGGATTGGCAATTACAGCAGAATTGAAAGCAGTTAGCGTTTGCCGATGAAGGAGAGCTTTAGAGTTTTTGTGAATGAATGGCTTGTAGACTGAAGTGATGTTTGGAAAGGGAAGTAGGGTTGAGAGGACCACAATGGTGATGGTGATTGAATTTCAGTCTATTGTTTATTTTGATATTTACCGTGATCGTTGAAAGAATTTTCAGATGAAAGTAGTAGTTATTCATATTTATCCCAGTATAAATAATGGAGCATTATTCATTCTGAGTTTGCCTCTTTTATCAATAAACAATAGGCTAAAATTTTATTTATTGAAATGTGGGTCATCAAAATCGCCATATATAATAAAAATATGATAGCATCGTAATACTGGTTATTCAAACTATGTAAATTTGTTTCGTTCCTGCGAATTCGAGTGATTGTTAAAAAATAAACAAAAAAAACCACTGGCTCTTGAAGCTAGTTCAATCACGACCAGAAAGAGAAGAATAGCATTTAAAGCGAATCGACAACCTCTCGACACTGATATGAAACGATTTCGCGTGAATGATAATAATTATTTTTCCGTTGTCATTCCATCATCATTATAGTTAATTACCGTCTGGTGCTCTGGTGACCGATGGCTGTGTGTCCTGTTAGCATTAACAATCTCGAGTTCGTCCGTGCGTGGGTCGTTGTCGAGTGACGTATCCTTGTGATGATTTTATGATGCGGCCAACGTTCAGTTAAATCTGAAATGTGATTTCATTAGCCAATAGCAGTGAAGGTATGAGTATTTAATTCGTTTATGAGATCGTTTCGTTGGTTCTATTTTATTGGAAATATGTGGTACAAATTATGCCTCGACATCGATACATTCTCGGTCAATCTTTATTAAAAGGCTATTTCATGCTTTGTGTGTGGTTATATCTTTGTATGTTTCCGCCACAACCCACACCTGATCCTCTCCTATGACATTTACAATATTGTTGTGGCTTCTGCATTCCAACGGAATATGTTGCATCTCGATTGAGCTTGATATATTTTTATTGGATAAGGATTTCGTTGTCTCTTTATTAAATGCTTTATTTGCATTATTGATCATTTCTTTTTCATAAGCTTCAGTTGTTGAACATGCTTTAAAATTATCACCATAATCTCTACCAACAGTTTTTATTTCTTAGCATTTGTATTTTTTAGTGTTATGGAAGTTTGTTACATAATTCAAACATTTTTCTCATACATGTCACACACATAATCCTGTACTGCGTGTGTATCTGTATTGAAAACATATAGAAATAACACTTTGGAAGCGTTCCATTCTAACTGACAAACATTTGATGCACTAATTTTCAAGAAAATCCGAGAATCATTAAGAACTAGGAAGGAAATAACAAGTTCGATTACAACATCCTGCGCTCTGGTACTTACCGCGCAAAGTTTGACTGGGCTTTCCTCCTCGGTAACTTTTTCGTCGTCATTAAATTGACCGCTTAAACGGCTATATTTCCGTCCATTTAATCATCTGTTTATGTGACCTAGTCCTACTCGTCACGAATCGGTCGGTGGGGATGGTGGTGGATACGATGTGTCTAACTCCCCGATTGCCTTCACTGACTGTGTCGTACGATGTATGGAAGCTCCTCTCGCTCGCCTAATGGCCTCCGAGCGTGTGCTTTAGTAAAGTCTTTTCCTTCGTTCCCTTACCACACCCGTGTTGGTTTTTTTTACCTCTCCTCAATGCCTTGGAGCGGCTCGGAAAACTTTTCTCCTCCTCTCATGCTGGTTCGGTTGGTCAGCACAGGACCTTCCTTCGTGGACGTCATGATAATAGCCAGTAGCAGGGTGACGCCAAATGGACCGGCGGGGATGTTTGGGGCTGTATACGCACACACAGTGTATGCTATGTGCATGAGTAGAACTAGCGTTGCGTTCCCGGTGGTACATTACCGCCTTATTGCTTTCGTCGGTCCGGTCTTAACCCAGCTCCACCCGCGGATGGCCGCGTCTGCCATGCGAACGCGATATTATGTGAGCGAAATGACCAATAAATCCTGGAAAAGCACTATTGCTCCACGTGAGCGGAGGACATTTTTATGACGCCTTTCTGGCTTCGCTGGGTCCGGTCCGACGGTGACACTTTGGACGAAGGGGAATAAAGTCGTTTCGGTAGTGTCCCGTACCGAGCGCATGGTGGCCCCCGTCTACGGAGCAAAGGATCAATAAAAGACCGGATGGATGGTTGTGGCAGGAAGTAGCGGTGTTTGGAGTGGCCACAAGGTCATAAAGTTGTTCACACTGGTTAGTGGTCCGCCTATAGAGTCGATAGTGTTCGCATGAAAACTGACATGAATTTTGGTTGAAGAGAGAGCGCGAGAGGTGTCGCAAATGCCACACGAGTGACGTTCAGTTGAGGAGGTCTTTCGATAAAGCTGCAAAGGAACATATTTCACGTTTACCTGTAGTATGCCACTGCATACAATCTTCATTCATTCATGTACGCGAGGGTGTAGGTAAACCTGGATGTTCGTCGACAGTCAGCGAAAGACGCCAAGATCCTGACTGTTCCTAGGAAGGTGTTGAAATGGCATGTAAACCGTGCGTTGGCTGGTTCTGATCAAATCGGCACGAAAACGTTAACTCCAACCACTCATTACATATCCGTCCTCGTGCTCGTTCCTCCCCTGGGAGCGTCCCAGTCGGGTCAGTCACCGAGTGACCGGAAGTGTCCGTTTCCTGGTGATTAACATGAGCAACGCCGGGAACGTGAGCGTAGCCACTAATGTGTTCATTTCGATGTGTTCCTGGCGTGCAGGCGACCGGGCACGTGGTTGAATTGCTTTTCTTTTTCCACTATCGAAACCGTTCCGTTCGTCAATAGCGCCGATTCTGGCGTTCGTCTCAACGCTGAAAGCAATTCATGCTGCGCTGAGCACGTGAATTGGCGCGCACAATGGACGCGAGCGAGCCAGTCGCCATCACAAGCTGTGTGGTCCTTAGCCGAGAGCTAAGAGTGTGGCGTAGAGTGTCTGCAACCGTGTTGGGGCCGTATTTCTTCGAAAAGTGTAACTACGCCACCGCGCGGCTGTTTTGTGTGCGGTGCGGAGCGAGAATAAGTGTTGTTATTTTCGGAAGCCTCGGGGCCGAAAACGGCAGATTGGTGCCTGTGATTGCCGTGGAAAATTTATCGTCATCATTCAACATTATTTAGGGCAGGTGGGAGAGTTTCTTCTTCCCTCGCTGACCAGCTGCTGCTCCTGACCGTGGACAGCAGGAAAGGTGTGGCATAGGTGAAGTTATCTTGATGCGGTGCTGTTGATGTTGTGGCTCGTCTACCGGTCGTGGGATTTTGTAATGATCCGTGGGCTTTGAAAGTGATTTTCAATCGGATGGGGATCTATGTTGCGCCTATCGATAAGGCATGGTAAATGGAAAGTGAATCTAAAGGCCTCGTGTTATCGATGAGATATTGAAGATTTATCTAGTACCTGATGCTGGAACGGTTTTATTGACTTTTTCGCTAAGCCTTGAAATTGATTGGTTTTGCGAGCCGTACGGGATTAGAAATAAGGTTTAGAAGTTCGCTGCCTATTTGTTTTTTGTTTTTATTCTTTCAACTTGTTTGAAATAGTAAAAAAGAAATGAGTTGATGTTACACTTTAAGAAAAATTTTTCAAGTACATTTAAGTTCACAATCTATAGTTCTGTTTTCGTAGCAATTAGCAAACAGTCCGCTGGAGTGATGCAATTTAACAGCACTCCCAGACACACTGTAAGCCAACGGCCTTCCCATGCCAGTCTTGGCAACTTATTGCAATTTTGTTTCGCTTTTGTTTTCACGTCAGTAAGTTAATCACCAGCCGGCCGATCGGGCAGTGCAAGCTAACAAAGTGCGAGAAAAAAAAACAACAACTAATGCAACGAGCAGCTTAGCGAAGCGTTTTCTTGCCACGACAAGCGAATTTTGCAAGCCCTGTTCCCCACGGCCGACCCAGCCACTGCCGGACAATTGGCCATTCCCCGCGGAGGTACGGTCTGGTGGTCGGGTGAGACCATGAAAAATCGTCAGATTTAAGCATGCTTTGATTAATTTAAGCCCAAGGCCGAACCAGTTGCTGCGCGCCAGCTCGTGGAAAGCAAACCGGAATATCGGTGCGAATGTTCACTCCCGCAATTTCGCATTATTATGCTGTTGTTGCTGGACATTTTGTGTGTGTGTGTGTGTGTGTTGTACTATGTGTACTGTGTGCATCCGAACTTTGATTTTCTGCGCGGGAAGGAACCTGCTTTGTTTCGGAAGCCTTTCCTTCGCTAGGTTCGTTTTCTTGCGGCTGTTGCGGCTAACGACGGGTGAAAATAGTAGATTGAAATAAATGTATCTGTCTATTAGGGTACGCAGACGGTTGCGCATTGCTTCCTTCTTTATGCTCGCAATATGGTGGGAAAACTTTCATCAGCTATTGCTGTCCGGTGCGGCTGGTACAGCTGTTTTGCACTGCATATAAATCTAATAACAAGCTTCATGTTTAAAATAAAACACTTTTTGCGCTTGTTGGCCGTTCAACACCACTGCAAGTGAACGAGCTACTGGTGGAGCTTTCAGTGGTGAGCAGAAGGCGGAGGGTATTTTGTAATCGATCCACTTGATATTAACACCCACCAGCTGGGAATGTAGCTTTTTCTCGCCGTTTGCGCTGTGTTCGATTGTCTGTTCCCATGCAACCAAAAATAGTGTTCATTGTAACGAACCAATAATTAAAGCAACATGACGAAAACAACAATTTATTTGCTATTTACAATAAATAACCACTTTCGGAAGAAAGTGATTCCCGTACTTCCGATAGAGGGTTGCGTTAGGTAACAAAATAATTGGAATTTCACACGGCAAATTCGTCGACCTTGGTAAAGGTAGGTGTGTGGCTGTTATTTTGCGATAAAGGTGTTCTCTATCGTGGGTCAAAAACTGCATGTTTTATCTGTATCGACAGTCAATAAATCTTGTGGTGCAGCGTACGCAAAACGAATGTTTTTTTGTTGTTGTGTTCAGCATATATTATTGAGTGAGCTTTACATATTTGTAACCTTTTCAATTTTTTATGGTTCATTTGCCGGGTTTGTTTGCTTACTCGACGTTTCGTACTGCTTGTGGTGCTTCTTGGCCTGACTTCCTTTTGCGGCGAATTCAGTTTATGTGTGTGTGTGGGCTGTTCTTTTGCGGCAGGTTCTTCGTTATCACGCGCCCTCGCGCATTTCGTTATAATGCCATGTTTGCTCAACACTCGCTGCAGCGAGAGAGTGTGTGTTTTGCCTCATCGCTACGAGACTGCTGCTAACATCAAACCCCGTTGGCGTGCCCGCTCGACAAGGATTATAATGATTGTTTGGGATGATTTACTGGAGCGGCAGGCGGAGTAGCTGCGGCGAGTAACCCTCGCAGCGAAAGTCTGCTGTTCTGTTCTACCAAGGGATTTTCTCGTGCTTCTAATCCTTCGCGAAAAAAGGTAGGGTAGGGCAAACTCGGCATGGCAACATCAACAGTAGCAGCACCAGAACCACTAGCTCACCAGTACCAGACGTCAAAGCTTTTTTATGCTCGCAAAACGTCAGGAAGTGAATTTTCCCTACGAACGTCGCGGAATGAGCGGAGAGTTTATGCTTCTGTTGGGAGTTTTTTTTTCTGTTCCTCGTGGCGTAAAAGCATGTAGGTTTCGCGAAGGCATATCACAATGATACGCACCGGCACCGCCGACCGTATGAGCTTTCACTTTTTTCTGTGTACGTGGACCAAAACAACGTCAAAGGTTCACGTAATTGAGTGCGTGTGTGTATGTGGGTGAAAGATCAACATTTACTTTACACCATCGGGATGCGTGCTCTGCTAGGGTAACTATGCTTCGCGCATCATTGTTTTGGTCCTGGAAGTAAGACGTATCCCTTGAAGCAGGGGAGTAGCAACAGAAAAAGAAAATTCAAGCAAATTCGAAGGCCCGGCAGTATGATGCGATACGATATCTCTTGGGGATTGTTTATGCGAACTTGACGCACCTTTTCCGGCGATTTCGTTGCGCTGGAGGTGATGTGTTACCTCAAATCCTTTACCAGTTGTTTTGTCCAGGAGCCACTCACGATAGCTGCTGGATGATGGAGCTGCTGGATGCTATTTCTTTTGGGGAGTAAGAATATCAGTAAATATAGCGAATTCACGTAAACATAAAAAAAAACATTAGGACGAAATACGCTGTTTTCATGTGGTGTCAGATTACTTTTCCCTGCAGGTATTGGGTGCCTGGCAACAGAATTGTGTGCATAAAAAGCGACATGGTTTGTTATCAGTTTAATCCTTTTTTTAATTCGTCAAAATGAAAGAATATAGAATAATATACAAACATATACATACAACCGTATACCCTATAGCCTGCTCGATCGGTGAACGATGAAAAGTTGAGCCCTGTTTCGATCGTCAGATTCAATAAACGCAAGCCCACAAGTGTGTCCATCGAAGGGAAAGCTTCTATAAATTGATGCAATCAGTTGTGTTCGGTCGGACTTAAAAGGGTCTTACCAGTCGCCGCTTTCTCTCCGGTGAAGCAAAATAGCCACTCCAGCTCGAACAATTTGGCCCCGGCCCTTGGGTGTATGCTATGGTAAAAGTGATCCTGGGGCGGAACAGAAACAGCACTCAACATTTTCAAGTCCACTCGAATGCATTAACATCTTCTGTACTCACGCAAGTGGTGGAAGCAGGCGGGACCGCCGGAACGCAGAGAAGACCTTTCGGAACGTTCGGAAGCGAAGTGAGCCACCAGCAGGAGTTCATTTTCAGCCACCGTTGGCTCGACTGATAGATGCCCTTTACATTTAGGGGTTTTGACCGACGGTGACCGAAGCGAGGCCGAGTGAGTGAGCAAAAAGATGGCACAAGTGACTAACTTAAGGGTCAGGCTAATTTGCCGCCGCCTGGTTGGAAGTTTGGAAAACAGCAAAGAAAATGAGTTATTATGCTAAGAGCATCACACGAACAGCCGGGATGGAAGACTGCCATTTTCTTTCCACTGTAAGGTCGAAGTGCGAAACGAATAATTACTTTCGTTCGGCTTCGTCTGTGCTGGCGGCCTAATTATGCACCAGTGAACCGGACGAGGTGACGCCGTCAGTTCCTTGCGCTGTTAAGCGCTCGTTCTGTTTCGTTCGCTTCAGCGCTTGGAGAAAAAAAAAACTTTTCTCACCCCAAAGAGGAAAAAAATACTCCATAGGTTCTCCTCGTTAAATGGTCGATTCTGGGCACACTTCTCACGTCGGTGGCTGATTTGGTTTTTCGCTTTTCATTCCAGTCTTCCCGTGAACTTGACCGCCCGACACGGTTGTTAAGTGAGGAAGAAAATGAAGCGAATCTTCGAAAAGGCCGCTCATTTGGGTGGTTTCTTTCTGCGCTGTGAATGGCGGTTAGTTTTCGCTTCTCGAGAAGCATCATTCTTAGGAACAAAAAAAATCTATTGAAAGAGTGTTCGTTCTTTTCCTTGATCACAAACAGAATTGAAAATGAAAAAATCACTCGAAATACTCATCAAAACGAAGGGAAAAGTTCATGAAACACAGCCCGATTGACGGGAAGAAAAACATAGACGAGAGGATTTAATTTATTGAGTGAAAACAACCTGCGAAACGGCCCCAATCGAGCACTTCATGCGGTTTGGTTTTTCATTGCCTTATTTGTGGGGAAATTTTTAAGCTGTTGTTTGTAAAATTAAATAAAGTCCATAAAAAAAAACGAAAAAAACACCAGCAGTGCACAGCAGCAAACGGATGATAGTAGTTGCGTCACCTTTCATTCAATTGAACTCGCGGTTGCAATATGATTTTCAACAAAGAAAAGGGGAAACAAAAATGTGGAAAAGTTGTCACTCCGTTTGACATTTAAATCTTTCTTTTATGAAGGTAAACGGATATGGTGGAGGATGGAATTTAATGTAAAATCAATATCTCTTGGGTCAGTGCCTGGGGGATTGGGATTGGGTTTGTGCCGTTTTCTTAAACTGCGTTCAAATTTTCATAACCAATAACGCCTAGTAGATTTAATCTTACCCCACGGGTGATCCCTTCTTAGGGTGCGCTAACCATTTAAAAGTACTCAAACACACCGTTCCAGGGCGGAAGGAGAATCCCCAAATTAGGAAACAGCCAATTAGGTAAATCGGCTTTTCTTGGAGGTTTCGGGAAGACATGGCCCGAACCCGGAACGGTAGGTTCGGCCGCATAAGTTCCAACTCTTTTCGACTCCTTCCAACTCAACGGCGCTGCATCGCTCCTTAGTGTGTGCGTGTGTTGCGCTAAAGTGGAGCAAATTTGTTTTCCATTATCCTTTCCGGGTCAGATTTTAACCTCCCGTTCCGATTAGAACCGGAACCCCGAGCGTGGGATGCCGCCCGCTCGTAAACAGTCATATTTTCTTGGTCGCTGAAGAAGCTGTCCTTCGCATCGGGAAATGGGTCCAGGTTTGCCAGTTTAAAGGAGCTAAAGCAACCGGAAATTTGTTATCTCTAAGAAACCGCCCGACCGCCTACAAGAACGCCTACCGATGGTCAATCGATGGAATGGCCGGAGAAGGCAGACTGCGTGACCGAAAGCGGTGGAATTAGTCGTACGCAAACATTTGACCCATATGTGGTAGGGAAAACCGCAGTATCATTCAGATGGAGGCTTTCCTTACGTTTCGAACAATACCTTCCCCCCACCTCCCACTCCGGGTGTGCGGAAGGAAGCTATCGGTGGTTTCTCCTTTCGCGGAGGACGTTACATTCGAGCCCTAAGGAAGTTTACGCTACCTGTGAGTTATGCGAATACAGCCTCAAAATCAACATCCTTTTGCAGATGGAGAGAGAAGAAACGATAGCAAACCCATTTTTTCCCGACCCATATCGGGAGGTGGCAATTTGGTCGGCATGTATGAATATGTTTGCATAAGCAGATACAAACCTAGCGCTAGGTTTCGTTGAAAACGAAACAAGCGCACACATTGAAGAAAAATCGTCTTATATGCCGACTAGTGGCCGAACCACTCGTAGCACGCTGGGGCGAAGGTTCAAAGAAAAAGCCACCTTAAATATTGCTCTCAAAGCAACAGCACATCTTTTTTTATTTTGGGTTGAAGGAAAACCGAGGTAGTGTACACCGAAATCGAAGGATATTTATACTCCCGAAAAATGGTATCCTCTTTGCTGTCCCGCCTCTTCCGATGCGGTTCAATATCGACCTCTCGGTCGGGTCCATATTTAAAGCGTGAGTTATTGCCCGATTATTTACCCTTCAATAAACAAACCATTTCAAAGCCGAAGGACGTTTTCGGCTTTCGCTTGGTAGAAAGTGTCCTTGCCGGTTTGATTTGAAAAGTTTTATAGGATATTTGATGAGTACATGGGGAACGAAGCCTATGTGGTAGGTGTCATATGTTTTATAGTTTAATTTAATACCATCAGACATCATGCTATGTTATGAGTTTTGTTTATTTTACGCACCGTCCTAAACTAAAGAAATGATCATGAAATTGGTGCAAGGTGTATCGGTATCGTTGAAGATGGCAGAATCGGCAACGGACATCATATTTCGTGTTCACACACTTATGAAATGCTAAACCAAACATATCCCTACGGCAAGAAAATGTTGCTTCGTGACGCATATGGTGAACCTAGTAGTCTTTTGTTCCGAACCAGGAAGCACACTGAATGTAAAACCGGCAGAAGCTTTTCCGTCCGTATGGGAAACTTGTTTCCCTTTCCCCGGATTGACTTTGCCCACCGCGTTACCCATACGCCTTCCGGTCATGTGTGTCCATATTTTCTGCTCCCATCTTCGTACTTTCGCACAACCCAAAAGTTGAACGCGGTTGCACGTCGTCCTGCCGGGTTCCACTTTTCCTTTCGATCCTTTATTTATTAGACCCGGGCTCATCTGATTTATCTCCTTCTTTCATGGTACAAGAGCACCGTCCGTGGGGGTGAGAAGATTCGACCAAAATCAATCTTCAAGGCAAGAAAAAAGAAAATCTGCCACGTTAGTAGCGGACGAAGAGTTGGCACAAGAGAGTGAAAAAATCCATTACTGTACGTTGCCCGTGTACGAAAGGCAAACATTTATTCCACACTGACGCACACACGCATCACACCATGGTGTGAGGGTGTTTGGGAGCGACCCGCCCGGAAAGGGATCCTGTCGAGCCAGACATTGGGACCGGCGGACTAGATGCCGCTGTGTGTGTGTGTGTGTGTGTGTGCCGACGAAAGAAATGAAATAGTTATGCTTTGTGTAATATTTTCTCTCCTTGGCTGTTAGGTTTGTTTGTTTGCGTATGTGCGTGTTTGTGTTTATGTGGGTAAAGGGCGATTTTTTGTTAGAGGTTAGGATAGGTTGAATATGTTTAGCGCATCCGAAAGGAACTTCATTTCACTTGGAATTTGTGTGCTTGGAAAAAATAAAGGATGAGAAGGAATTTCTTTTACTTCCGGAGTTTCTTTTCACCAACGATGGCTTAGATCGTACTGCGTTCGTATCGAGGAGGCAGAAGGCGTAACGCTCATCTTTTCTTCACTCCCGCGTGCTATTAATGCCTGAACAGCGTTTTATCTATTGTCGACCGGATCGTCCATTCATCTGTCAGTTTTAATTTCAACACGAATGATAGCGTTGGACATGCCCATTTTCTAGACTCTTTCCGATCGGTTGCATTGGAAATCATCATCCCGTTTAGTTAGCTTAATAAACTTCGTTTGCGAATATTGTGACAGTTTCCGATCTATTCTGGCTTTTTTTTTCGACTACTCAGCAGAAGGAAAAAAAAGACCACACATACTCACATGCGAACTAGAAGCTAGTGAGATGGAAAATTGGTTGACATTCAATTGGCAGATGCGTACGGATGTTTCTTATCTTGGAAACGGAAACCGGACCTTCTTCGGATTTTTGCACTACCATTCGGGCAGGATGGCAATAAATTAGTATTATCACCAATATTTATCTAACCTACTCGTCGCCACACCGGCATTTAGGCTTTTTGTCCCATCGCAGAGCGAGTAGATGCCCGTGGATGGAATGGAATGGATGGAATGGATTCAGACGAAATGGATGTTGTAGTGGATCGCATTAATAACGATTTCTTTGGGGACGCAGGATTAAAGAGTTGACCATCCATCGAGAACCCTTTTTTAAGTCCGTTCGGTTAGGAAATCGAAAATCGAAGTGTGTATACGAGTGTTCTTGCAAATCACTGTTACCATTTGTGATTTGGAGTAGTCGAAGGTTTAGAGTTTAAAAATATGGGGATGTCATTGAAATTCACACCGATTTTTTATCTTAATTGGTAATTTGGTCTGAGACTTGCAATTAAAATTCTTTTTCTTGGTTCCGATACCTCTCCAGGTACTTAGGTATTTTATTTAATCATTTCAAAAGTAGCAACTTCAGATAAGCTGGATGATCCTAATGTACATGATACGGCATACACGAGATTCAATTTTTCACACAAACCTTGGTTGAAAAAAAAAACATGCAGAATAGTACAACGAGAGGGTTACTGTGATCTTACAAGAATGAAAGCGAAAAGTTGGCATTCTTCATGGGGAATTGTAAGAAAAACTCTATCCCATTCGTTTCATATCCTTGAAGTTTGCTAATGTATTTGCTGAGCGAAATGTTCGTTTTCAGCCTTGCCAAGCGGTCGCCACAGCACGTCACAGCGGTCGCCATGGTGTTTGCGGACGGGACGATGACGCACTAAAGGGATATGAAGTTCCTTCATCAGCTGTGTGTCCGCAACGAAAACACGATGCAGCCGAAACGGAAAACCAACGTCGGTTTGGTTACTTTGGTTCCCGCATAGCATAGTTTTGCGCTTTGCAGCTTCCGCCGGCGGATGAGTTGTCCGTGCTTATCCTGTGAAGGTGGACTCGTGGGAGTACTGTGCGGTGCGGACTTCTTTAACAAGATTTGGATACTTCGTCACACCGGGCGTTGTTCGGTGACATCATCCCTTCCCGATCTGCAATCGTGTGTCGAGAGTTCGTTCAATCACGGCGTGGAGCGTTCGAAACCGGAGACTTTTCCGCATGACTTCCGAAAAACTGTGTGCCTTGGGAGTATATATGCATACAGACGGTGCTGAGGAGCGGTAACTCCGTCCCGTCCGGTTTCATTTGCCTGCTGGCCGACGAGAATCAGTCCCGCAGGAACCGCACACTGACGCGCGTCTTTGTGGCTTCCGAAGTTCCGAACTGCCGGAAAGAAGAGTTTGCGGAAAGTTTTCTTTTGGCTAGTTTAGCCATACACGCAACGACTTTTCGGTAGACCAGATCACAGAACAGACGCCCCAGACCAGATCACGAACAGAGAAAGAGGGAGAGCTACCTCCCGTCGGGGGATAGAACTTTGAATCGAAATTTAATTTTCAAATTGTTTCGTTTGTGTGCCGTGTCCTCGCAGGAGTTGCCAGCCCGTCCTGTTGCCGCGAGGGGGGGCGAGTTAAGGACGATTTCTTCTTAAGTCACTTACCTTACCGCACTGTCCGTGCCACCGTGGCCGGGCCTTTGAATGCAGCGGGAAGCTACACGGAGAAAAGTTTCGTGGGGACGAAGTTTGTTTCATGTTGTCGTAGAAATCAAGTTAAAGCTACACAGCTGTAGGCGCGCTAAGAGGGGAAGATAATAACGTGACGTCGTGATCCGGGGAAATTTTTTTTCAATGCTCCTGTACGGTTTTGGTGGGAGTTAAACTTTCCGAGAATTAGCTATGCGAGGATGTACTAGTGCCATTGTTTTGACGATGGTTTTAACAAGCATTCAATGAGCCTGTGGGACGGTGTCTGTAGTTTCCATTATATTTGATCATGAGCATTTAACATTGAGTGTTTTAAGCTCAGGTAAGCTGCATTCCTACCAATTGAAGTCACCTTTCAAGCGATTGAAATCGAAGCAATTCAATTAATCGTTGGTCCGGGGTGGAAGAACCAAACATGAATTGCAATTCATCGGAACTGGTCGGAACAGAAGACAACCGTCGCATCAAATAGTCGAATCAAAGTGAAATCGAACGAAAGTGAAACAGTGTGACACTGGCGCGCACACTTCTCAGGTGGTTTTTTTTTGTAAGGTCCCCTTCACGGTCACGGTGCGATTTGAAAAGAAGGAGAAATCGATCAGCCCGAGAGTTCCATCCCCGTCGACACTCTCTAATTAGTTCCAATTGGCGGCCATTCTTCAGCCAGAGGTCGTCCAAATGCGAGACTAGCAGTGTCCTCCTTCTTTACCGTCACGGTTTCGGTCGATTGGTTGCCGCTTAGTGGAGGTATTTTAATTGCTTCCGGAAGCGAAGCGTACACATTTCAACCTGCTTTGCGGAGCAACCAGTGCTGTGACGTTTTCCATAAGCATTTTTAAAAGTTTACTTTATTTCAGTTCCTTTTGTTTCAGTGCTATTTGGTATACAGTGTGAAAAAGAGTATTCCATTTAGTTGCGATAGTTTCGGGTTTTTGTGTATCATTTGGTTGCTAGCAGACGCAAAAACGACAGGTCCTTTGGGAGGTGCATTTGGGTTTCGTTTTAATATCCATTTAGAGCATTTGCGTGGACGGTAAACCGACTGTCACTGATCCATTGCGATAAAAGGGTTGATAATTATGTAGCTCAGTCGTCAAAAAAAAAAAAAACCAACCCGGTATCCACCCCAAACAGTTGCATAATATCCTGGTCCCTTTCATCCCCACGTGTGCCGCACTGGTCGAGGTCTCGATAGACTACACAAATGAAACCATTTCGTGACCACAACATCTCGCACGCCGGCCATTGGTAAAGTCCACTGTACGTGTTGGGTTTGTTGTTTTGAGTGGTCTTTTCGGGCGACCGGTTGCAAACCGCGCTTGGACCGTTCTGACCCTCCGGGGAGTTCGCGTGCCGCTCACCGTCCGGGACACGAGCCAAACGAGAATCTCATTACGCGAAGCTGGTACCGGGCTTCCGGTTGGATGGGTTTTGTGTATTTATGTGGTCGTTTTTTCCTTCTTTCGTTTGCTTCTTTCGGGTGAGTAGTCAAACGAAGGTAGTTTTCACGTGCTTCTCGGGGCGTTTTGTACCGAAAAGCGTGCGCTGGCTGTGAGGAGAATGCCCATGGGGTGGTTGCATCACGTGCCCGACCGGCTCTCGTGAAAGGCCCGTCTCCAGAGAATAATCAGCACCTGGCTGATTTCATTTGACACAGGCGGAAACCGCTTTTCGCGGAAAGGTGTTAACAGCGTTTTTCGCCGGAACTGTAAGCAACTAGAGAGATTTTTGTGAAAATTTTAGAATCTTTGTTTTTGAGGATATACTGAGAAATATGGTATTATTACATTGTTCGATTGAAATAATGTACTTACAAATTAATTCCTTATTTGCCATATCATTTTTGTGTCATCAAATTTTATGGTTTTGAAGTATGTTTTATAAGTATAATTGAACCTACTTAGAAATTCCGAAGTGCGGAATGTATTTGGTGTCGTTTAGACAAGCGTTTTCAATTGCAATCGAACATGCAAACATGAGTTGAATTGTTTTCCAATAGCTGTCGTTTGATGAATGATAAATTATTTAAATAATTTTATTGGGAAAGATTCGTTGCCGCCGCCATGTTCTTATTGTTCGAAGCGTTCATGGGTGCTATATCGCTGCTCTACTGCGCTACCTTCCCTTCTTGCGTATGATCTACGTGTCCTTTTCCTGTGGTGTTCCGGCGGAAGCGTTCTTCGAGCTCCAGGTACCGAACTGACCGTTGGGCAACACGGGCAAACCACGGAAACTCGTAAACCACCGAAGCCACGGAAGCCCAGGGCAATTTCTGGCGTAAAACGATCGTAAAAAAAACGTTCGAGGTCTGCGAATGGGATGGGTGCGTGCGCTGTGCTGTGTGTGCCGGGGCAAACTCATATCATGCGCGGTGAGTTAAGCGCCGAACCATGTTTCGGACGGTGGATGGTAAAATAAATTGTTTCAAGTGAATAATTAATTTAATTAAATTTCATTTCCACTACAGATGAGTCGCCAGCACATAAATACAAACAAAACGCGTATGCGCACACACACACACACACACACAG
>JXWZ01005396.1:0-10565 GCA_000956215.1 Anopheles farauti No. 4 | reverse complement strand
AGTTACAAACTTTAAACACTTTGTACACGTTGTTGTCACGATGGTTAAATTCGTAATGATGAAGTTTCTTGCGTTACGCTCCGTTTATAAAGCCCTGGAAAGGGTAAGATTTTTGCATGTGCTGTTATACTTGCACTTACCTACGCAATATTCTGCACAAACATATATTTTTACCACTCAGGTAGAGAGCATTGTTTCACAAACGTTACCCATAACCAACGGTGAATTTTGTAAGGTAAAAATGTCATATACTATTTATCAGAGGCGTTTTGGAATCTTTTCCTCCGAGAAGGTCTAGGTAAAAGGGCTAACAAAAATAAAAAAAAACGTTATCTAAAATTTTACCCTATGGACGCAACAATAGATGACTTCTTCTCTTGGGGTATGTGTTTGCTTTACGACATGACTTAACATGTTTGCTACCATTAATTTTTGGTCGAAAAAATCTATCAAAATCAATCCCCAAGAAGATGTATCGTGATTTGTTAAAGACATAAAGTGGTAAATAAATAATTTAAATTTCACCATACTCAAAGGTTTTCATAAAATAAACCACCAACGAGTTATTCGTGCGAAGGCGAATCGTTTGAAAATAATTCACAAGGTTTGTCCATTTCTAAAGGTTCCCCTTTGGGTCGCTCGCGTTTTTCCGAAACCCTTACGTTGCTCCAACCCTCCCTCTCCTCCATGTTGCCTGTAATGATAACCTTGCCCACCTCCAAAATGCCAAATTGTGAGGTAAACGTAATTCTTTATTTATTACCCACTCCACTCCCGCAGCAGAATTATGTGTGCACGAAATGTCGAGCTTATTTATTTATCATTCCAACGACAGATAAGCGCCTGTTGTGTTGCCCGCCAGCTCGCCACCATCGATCCAGCGCGTGTAACCGAACGTGCACGGATGATTCGGGGGGAAAATTCGAAGTTACAAAACAAGAAAGAAAAAAAATCGAAGCACACAATAAACTCAGCGCTAGAAAGACCGCTTACGAAGTACAAAACGCGCGGGGTTGAAACGAAATCGAAAGAAAATCGCCAGCAGCGTGTGCGTGTGTGTGTCTTTACCGGAGTCCACCGTCCGGAGAAGAAACCTGGCCGTGTTGGAGACACACGCGAAGTTGACGACAAAAGTGAGTTCGAGCAAAAACTTTAAAAAAAATGGAAAAAGAAAACGCACGCGGAACACTTTTTTCCCTCAAGGGGGTGGGGCTAGGACGGAAACATCGTCCTATCGGTACCGCAAGGACGATTATATTCTTCCCATGCAGGAGCTCTTGTTGTTATTACTCTCGGTGTTTTTCTTTTTTTTTTCGTTCGTTGTTATTCCGTTCTCTTTTCGTACCGTACGAAATTTTTGTCGTTCTTCTGCCCGTGTGCCGTTCCGAGAACGAACGACATTCTTCCCTTGCTGAAGGGATAAACTTTTTTTTATTATGTTATGTCCCATCCCCGTTTTTTTTTCCTCTCAGCTCATGCTTTACGAGGGGTGCTACTGTGGCTGAAAAAAAAACCCGACACGACCGTGCCGCGGATGAAAAGGACGAAGCTAGCAGCGCGTGTGGTAGGAAGAAGTGGTGAAAAAAAGGTGTACTCGAGAAAGCTTCGCCTACTCGAATGTAGATGGCGCTAAAAGCAAATTGTGCAATGAAATATCATAAGCCACATGAGAGCAATAAAAACATTAACCTTCTATTGTGAGCCCTATAGGATGAGGACATGAAAAAGCAAGAACAGTGTTTAGATATGGAAAAATCCGGTGCTCTAATTGGAATGTAATTAGGATTAACACCACCACCCATGGCAACTTGTTTCCTCTCGGGACATGCCTCATTTCCGTTTCCGCAACATCGCTCGCTGGGTTCAACATTGCAGCTGGTTCGCCATCTCTTTTGAGGACGGGTTTTTACACTAATTGAAGTCAAAATGAGCCTGTTTAATGTCCGGGCCATTGGAGTTTTTCTCAACCCACCCACAAAGAGCAACTTTTGTTTGTGTCTGCTTTCGCCCGTGATGATTCGGATGCTTCGGTGTAATATCGTAATGAACCCCGGTACAAAATAATTAAAAAATCGAATTATTCCCTAAGTACTAAGCGCATCAATCTGTTGAGGGCGCAATGTTCGAACATTATAAAAATTATGTAGAAAGAAGAGAGAAAGTACAAAAGTCACCTTAGTGCCGTTTTTTTTTTAATAACATCAATAAAATCCCATACAAACCCACAGCCTTTACAATTGCCGACGTTAATTACACGTTTGCGCGCCAGTTCCGTTTCCCAGAAATCCCTGCCCATCCACCGGTAGCACTTCCGGACGGTCGATAACCCGGAAGCGCCGGCGAGCCTAGCCCCGGGGTGGGACGACGACATGCTTGCTACCTGCTGGGGTTTTCGACGTGCAAAAATTGCCACCAACCGTAATTAATGATGTCACACACGGACGGATGCTCGAAAGTGGCTGGTGCATTCGGTGGTGCACCCTGTGCATGGAATTTACCCGCTGCATTTGTTGCTCTTTGTTAGCTTTGTGATGCAAATTTGCGAAAAACCCCAGCTTCGGGATTCGGTTTTGGGAAGGGTTTATTCTGTGGAATACCGATGGCTTGTTTATTGATGGGTGATTTGTGTTCCGTTTTTTTTTTCTTCCTGTCCGTTGTTGCTGGTGGATGTGTAAATTCAGCATATCGGTGTCGTGTGGTGTGTCAACCCTTCAATTCCTTGTTGGAATTGCGGGGCTCTTGTGGGCTGGAGTTATTTATTTAGCAATTATCAATTTTGCACATGGGTTTGGATGTAATCGTACGATAATCGTACGAGAGTGAAAGTGAGTCACTGGGAAACATACATACTATCATGAGAAGATGTAAAATATATAAAATTTCGTACTATGACTTTATTATTGTAAATTGGTGTTCCAGACAGCTTTTGGAGTCTTTGAAGACTTTCATTTTCAAAAATTAGCTCTCTTTATAAAGACGTAGCTAACAAACTTGGAACAAAATTACCCTTTTATTTACGTTCAGCGGTAAAAAATAGGGTTTAAAACTTGAAAGTAGGAGAAGTCATTAAATCAAGCTAAGAACTTGGAAAATCCACGATAAATTACAGTGAGCTAAATTGGTGTTCATGGTTATAGAAAAATCATACGCAGAAATTGACATTAAATTTCGTGTTGTTTTTTTTTCACCGAAAAATTGAGTAAGGAGACTAAGATTTGGTACACCATTTGTGAATACACTTTAAATATCACAATGTTTTTCTTAACAAATACCGAGTAAAGCGTCCAAATTAGTTAGAGAGGCAAACTACGGAGAAACTTGAGATTAAATTACACTCCGTTGCTTAAAACTGTTCAGAATATGGCAGTTTTTGCCAAGATTGTGCAATAATATCCAAAATTACCGAAAACTAAATTATTTTTACATATTTTTTAAAAATCGTGCATAGACATTCTGGGACATTCTTTAAAAAATATGACTAATCAGATCAGCTGGAATGGAATTGAGTTATTTTGTATAAGACATTATTACTCCTTCCCTTACTATATATGTCCCAAGCGATCTCTTCTGCTCCGGAAATCGAAAAACAAAACGAACAAATGGGGATGAGCATTTGACGAATTGTGCCCTCGAAACCGTAATCTTCCAAAAGCCGCTGGGCATGATTCCGCCTTCCCGATTAGTGCCAGCGAATGTTGCGAAATGGATAAAACCGATTCACCTGCGCCTTCGGGCCGGAACGTATCCTTGGCTCGGACAGTCACTTCTACCGAATTAATGAACAATATATCAAGCCGCTCGAAATTTCCCGCGAGCGATCCACGTGAGCCACATTTGCGCCGCAGCGTTTAGCAGCACGATGAAAGATTGCTGTACTAACGCCAACCCGATGCCCGGCCAACCCTCCTAACGGTGCAAACTTGCTATCCTTTTTCCTGTATTTTCTTTTTATTTCCAAAGACCCCAAACACACGAACAACCGAACGCCACTCGCAGGCATGCGTGTGCTCATCTGGATAATTTGATAAAAATTATACCCGTGCACTTCTCGACAGCCCGGTATTAATGTAATTGTAATTATTAGCTTTGGCTCTGGCGCTCGGGTGCGATCGGTCCTTGTGAGAAAGAGCCCGGGAGGGAGAGAGAGAAACACACACGAGTACATCTCGCGGAGACCGTTCCAAATTCAATTTATCGTTCAATTTTGCTTGTCCTTTTAGCTCTTAATGGTCTTAGCAATGGTCCTTAAGGATGGTTACCAGTCGGTGTACTTCTGTGCCACCGGTTAAGGGCCTAGCCATCCCAGCTGGCCCGCAAGGACGTGTGAACCAGGCTATGGATGGGTTGTATTTTTTATGCATGCTTTTATTGGTCACTTGCATTTAAATACGATCGAGGATGGGCTCGATCATAAACGATGGTGGGTTAAGTGCTGGCAAAGTGATAAATTATTTGAACATTTCGAAACTAATTTGTTATAAAAATGTTACATTCAATGGGTAAAGAATGCAATGCATATTAAGAGCTTCAATCTGCAAGTAGAAGTGTTTAATAAAACATGATAACGTCGCTTTTCATTATCGAAAGGAAATTTTTGGATTATAATTTGAATCAATTGTAAAACAAACTTTTTTTGAACCAACTTTAATATTAAATGTCCAAGTATGGCGTAATAATATAAGCATTCTTTCAAGTAATCTCTCTTACAAAAGAATCGCTAGTATTGTACCAAACTAATAATAATAACTGACAAATTGTGATTAAATTCGACCCAACGCTACAAAACCCAACATATTTTTGATGAATTTTGGTCAAAATAAAAAAGAATAGACAAAATATCATCCTTTCATTTGATTTTTTTGTTTAAATAGTAAAACATTTTTAAAGCAAGCTAAAAATCGTTCACATTTGTTCGAAAAATTTGTAATCACTTCATACGTACCAAAATTGCACAAATCGTTACGAGAACAGCGCACGATCATCCCCGAGCGGTAGCATCGACGATTGGAGTCGGCAGTAGCTTCCTTTCTGCCTCATTTCGACACGGACTCGACATTGATGGAACATCATTTGCATTTATCACATCGAAACGGGTTCGGGATAATAAAAGGAAAGGCGTAAAAACGAACGTGGAAGGTACGTGCGTTATTTTTTCTGATTTTTTTTAAATATCATTTTCTCTCCTGCTCTCTCTGTTTCGCTGGTCCGCTTTCAGTTTCTCTGGCACAATTTTTGGGTGTCATAATGCGTCGCTTCGTTCCGCGATTTATCAAACCCGGCGTATGAAAATCTTTCACACGCTGTAAATGAAATTATGTTCTGCGGGGAAACAAACGAAACATTTACCACCGGTTCGGGCACAATATGCGCCACAATCTGTTGTTGCTGCTGGTGCTGTTGGTGTTGGTTTTGCATGTGTGTATGTGTGTGTGTGTTGTACGGTCGTTGCGCATTTGCATAAATTCTGAAATCCTACAGACTAGTCGGAGGTTTCCTTCCGTTCCAGTACGCGGGATGCGACGATACGAAAGGGTTAACAACTATCCCTTCCTGGTGGCCGTTGTCTTCCGTATCTCTCTCCTTCTCTCCCTCTCTGTCTCTATCTCTTTCTCTCTCACTCACCCAATCGTGCTCACGCTAACAATGCGAACAATCTCGGTGTTTCATAAGCACTTACCTTTACCTTTTATTATTCCCTTTTTTTCACTTTCTGTCCGTACTGCCGCGAATGTCCTTTCGTGTTCCGGTGTTCTATCCGGTGAGAGCGGATGTAAATAAATAATTATTTATGCAAACCGGCGTACCCCGGTAGCGCGATCGCGATCGTCACTGCTTGGGTCGGACCGAGTCGCCGCGTGAGAATCCTAATTTAAATTCAAATTTTTTACCTCCGATATTGTTCGGTACCGTCATGGAGCATAATCCTCCTTTCTTTCGGCTCACGTTCCTCGTTGGTTTTGTTTTTTTCTTTTCCAGTTGTTATTTTAACAGCCCGACGACTCGATGTCGTTTCGATGGTAGATTCGGAAGCGGGGAGTCTGGGATGGTGCTGGAGTGGCTGAAAACCCTGCAGCCTGGAGTGAAATTAACCCTTCCACTGCGATTCGCGGTGGTCGGTGGCAGTCGGCGACTAACCGGAGATCCTCAGAATCCAGACGCGTGACTACACGGTAGCACAATCAGTTCGCGCAAGGCTTTGCTAGTTGGATGATGGTTTAGAGATCAATCCGTGAGAGGATCCACTCAGAGTTTTGCGACGATATCCGGGATCGTGCGCAGTGTGCGTGAAAGTGACGATTTTAATGTGGTTGCGATGTGCAAAACATCAAAATTTGTGCAAGTGTCGGTGAAAAGTGTATCTAATACGAAGGAAATGATAAACTTGAGCTAGTGCTTCTTGCCTCAACCGAAGATGTGAAAGTTTTTTTTTATTCAAACCTTTCTAACAGATTAGAAACATTCAGTGAAGAAAACACAACTTCATACTGCTTCCGTTGTTTTTACCACCATAGAAGAAAAATTCATTTGGACAATGTAAATAATATTGATTAGAAACACAGAAAACAATGATAAACGAATAATTTTTCATAATCTAAATAAGATTAAAATAAATTTTAAAATCATACTTAGTTGCTTTAGTCTCATCACAGTATTGCAAAATCTAAAAATTTTGTAAAATTGCCGTTTTCTACCGATTATGTCGATATGTAAGAATCAATAATCAATTAATTAAACTAAAATGATTAAACGCGTAGCTATGCATCTTTAATTTATTTATAATTGCAATGTTTTATTACTTTATGATTTTAAAACAGCTAAGGAACTTCACTGAACCTCCAAAAAGGCTTCAGAATTTTAAAGTTGGTTTGGTAACCTTTATTTGACTTTTCTTTATACTAAACTTTTGATTCCTAAATCATGAGTTAATTCTAATCTATCGTAATGTTAATGGCTATTTCAAATCTATCACAATTAAATATTTTTATCAATTATGGACTCTTAAAAAATGGAACTGATTCCTAATGTAAGGAATATTTAAATATGTCATTTGCAAAACTACCATAAAAAACTATGATAAAGAAAACTATAATGTTTCACAATTGTTTAAGCAGAAAAAAGTCATAATAAAAATAAAAGCGAATAATCCAGGCACAATACAAGAAGCAATTAAGGCCAAAAAGATAGTAAATTTTACATTTCGATTCCGAATGCCAATGCAAAAATGCCGTCGGTTGTAGGGCAGCTCCTAATGATTCGTTATTATCGTGTGAGTATGATATAGGGTAAACTGTAATAGTGGCAAGTTTTACATAAACAACAAGAGCATCTTACATAAACAGGAAAATAAGTTTTCTCATTCAAAATTACTCTCAGATCGAACGATGCAATAATACAATGATTATTCCATATAAAAGTGACGATTATTTGCAACAAAAGGTATGTTGCTGTGTTACTTATAATTTTGTGTTTTATTATTTGTATTATAAAGGGTAATGTTAGCTACTAGGAAAGTAGATTGCTGTAGAGCATTTTTATTAGCTGCGAACGAACAATAATGGAAACATTCGTACCGATGTGCACCATTAGCGTACGATCGGTGTTGTTTTATCTGTTGAATTAACAATAAGCAAGGTACTAGGAGCGGCCCGATGCAAACGAGAGGCAAACGCCACCAACGGAGCGATGAAAACATCCGCTTTAATGTAAAATTAATTTCATCTCATTGGCTGCACGCCTCACTGCCGGTTCCGAAGTGTCGATTGAAGTAGGTCAAGTTTACGCTTTAATTACCACCATCCTTCCATCCGTGCGTCCCAGCCCACTCGCCATCAATGCGGCAGACGCTAATTAACATAAAACATCATTTGTCTGAAGTGAGATGCGAGAACGGCGGCTCCGGAACTGGAGCAGTGGATAAAACTCCCGAGAAAAAGTCATTAACCGTTCGTTCGCGCCGCCAGGGACGCAGGACACGAAGGTGGAACGGGTGGCGGAACGTGTTTGGCAAAAGTTTCGCACCCGGGTCGAGGTCGAGGATGCGTCCTCTCGCGTCGCCTAGGTGACCGCGTCGTAGTGAAAGTGAAAATTATTTACCCCCGAGAATCACCGCGTTAATTATGTTGTTGTCTGTTTGTGGGGGAGCCCAACGTGGCCACAAGACAAGTGGCCATCCACCGTTGCGATGGTCGTGCGAGTTCAGGGCGACTCTCGGTTCATTAGTGTGGCGTTGAGTGGGGTTTGTCCTTCCGAAGGGCGGACGTGGTGGTGGGAGAAAAGGGGACAAAACGTACGACGCTTCCATTCTACGCACTCTTCGGCCATTTCGTGCTCGACGGGTGCACGATCGGAACGATTTTCCCGAACTCAACCGTCGCCCTCAACACCAACACACCGAAGCAGCCGAACTACTCGTTTTCCAAGAAACGCATACATTGATGGACTGGTTTTCCTGCTCTCTTTTTATTCGCCCTTTCCACATCAACACCCCAACACACACACACGCAACGGGGGAAAGAAATTTGTGAGCACTTCAACTCCGGAGGGGAAATTACGGTTTGGTTGTGTTTGTGCAGTTGTGTTGGTTTCGCCAACATGAGGGAAGCAGCCGAATGGCAGAATCGTTTCTTGTATTGGAAACTCTTAATGCACGCTTTCTTACACTAAGAAAGAAAGTGCTCGAATGTGTGTGTGTGCTTCCACAACACTACTACCATCTCACGGGAACGGACTTCATCTGTGGCAGTGTTGGTAGGAAAAATCACAACAAGGTGTGCGTGTGTTCAATTATTCCCAACCAACCCTGGTAGTGTTAGTGTGCCCGTAACTTCCCATCCCTTGTGCCTTGATTCCTGCGCTATTTTCCGTGGAAATCTTAAAGAAAACGCTTCCCGTGACGAGGGGGGATTGGGAATGTTGTGAAGGTGGGTGCAATAACGAGCCAAACGAATTTCCATTGGCGTCCCTGGTCACGAGGCGTTCCTGTGTTCCCGTTTCGTCGGTGCTGTTGGATGGAAAACCTTCCGAACCGAAAATTGCGTTCCGTGTTTTTTTTTGTCCCTGCGGGCAAGGGAGAACCCCCGCGGGACGCAGGGTCGACGGTAGGTTTTTGAGAAAATTGCCATTTTCGGGATAACGAATGGATTCGATGGATTTTCTTGGATTCCGGCGTTTTGCGTTTGCGATAGGAGTGGAAGTTTTGCGAGTACATTGTGCTCGAGCGCGGATAGCGAATGTTGCCGTTGAAAATTGTGCAAACGTTTCTATTCCAAAAACGAGATTTTCTTCACCATTTTAAGCGTTACTCGGATAGGATTATAGGAAGCACAAAAGGAAGATTTGAGTTGAAATTTTTTATAATTTTGTTTTATTTTAAAATCACATCGTTTGTCATTTTTCTGCTCGCGATGATTTCAATCCATTTGGCCACGTTGTTTGATTTCTTGAAATCTCATGTTATGCTTTGCATAATTTTCAAATAAATATATTATTTTTTACTATCTTCGGAACAAAAACTCTATGTAACAACATTACTATTTTGAGTCTGTTGAAGGCGAAATCTCGAACTTATACAAATGTTAAGACGTATTTATCTACCTTTCGCATAAAACATTATTATTATTACCAATGTTAATCTATATAGAGATAGAACTTGATTAGTTGCTAAGCAACAGACTTGGTATAAAGGTTTATTTTAGGAATAACTGACATCATTTATTTATCAGTTTGTTCATTAATTTAAAAAAATTAAAATGGTTTATATTGTTCATCGTGTAACTCTAATGATTTGTAGATTATTGAAGATGGTTTTCTCCTCACAAATAATGTTTAAATGCGTAAGATTATTGAATAAGTTATTATTAGTATACACTGTTCGATTCTGTAGAATAATAATTTTGCAGAATAATACAGTGTTCGATTCTGCAAAGAAAGCTGTGAAAATGCATGCGTCTTTTTATCGATAATCTTCAGTAAAACGCGCAGAACTACCCAATGAATATTTCAAATTGTTTATGTGGATAATTTTTGTGATAAACCTTACTAACAAAATCTTAAAAATATTCATTGCAAAAAAGTTATGATGAAAGCAAAGTAATATTTAAACCATCGAATCAAATGAATAGAAAATCAATAAAGACCCTTTTGCACCCATTAAAGCTCATCACCACAACACGAACCCGTCTCGACTTTCATTAAACCCAACCCAACCATCTCGTCCGCTTCATGTTCTGCTTTTTTCCCCGGCTGTCACTTTGTTCGTGTCCTTGAAAGAAGCATCCCGATGCCCTGCCGACTGCGAAAGAACATGGGAATTGTTTAAGTTTCAACTTTGCCCGCGATGGTCCCCGGTGGGGTGGGGGAGCAGGGAATGGGGAGCATGGGACACAGTGTGATAATGGGAAATGACGTCAGGCACAAATGAATGGCCGAGCGAAAAACGAACAAAAACAAAACGCCCCATCCAACAAGCGGCCGGGAAAAGCTGAAAAGTGAGAGTGGAAAATGAGCCGCAAGCCGCCCGGGTCAAGTGAAAGCGATAGTGGCCGTCATCGTCGTTGTCGTCGGCG
>JXWZ01005394.1:0-22123 GCA_000956215.1 Anopheles farauti No. 4 | reverse complement strand
CGGGCTTTCACGTCCAATGGTTGCTCAATGTGATGTTAAAGGTGGTGGGGAGCAAAGAGGGGAACGCTACCGGTGTAGGGTTTAATCTAATTGACAATTATATAACCATAGTAACCATGGCAGCCACCGGATAGGGAGCGGTGAGCGAGCAAATCACAGGCAAAGCAGGCGGTGTTGGTTGCCCCAACCTTTTGCTTCCGTTTCGTGCCGTTGTTTCATCGCAGGTGGCTTCCCCGAGGCCATCCCATCTTATACTAGTAGTAGTAGTAATAGTAGTAGTAGTTGTCGTCGTCGTGGTTACCTAGGCCTCGACTGACATGGGGCTTGCGAAATGGGGTTTCGATCAACTTGTCAACCATGAACCTTCTGCCTGCAAAACTATCGCAAAAATCACGCATTCATTCGTTTGCTAATTCGCGGCAAAAAAAAAACGGGTCACAAGAGGATAAACCGACCGAACGCTTCAATCACAGCGGTGAGGTTGCTGTTTGGTAAAACGAAAAGCGGCGGAAAATATTGCAGTTTCTTACCCACAAATGCTCGAAAGGAGGTGCTCGGTATGGTGCGGGTGGTTTTGCTTTAAAATTAATTTGATTAAGCGAAAATTGAAGCCAGCGAATGATTTATGCTCTCGCCGAGCCGTCTCGCCTTCCTCTCCTTGTGTGTGTGTATGTGTGAAGTGAAGTGAAGTGTGACTAAACCATCCTTTCAATTCCGGCGCCCATCGATTGACGCGTCTCCGGGCGGTGCGAGCTTAAAGCGCCTTTTTCGGCAGTCCTACCGGAAAATCCTCCCAATAAGATGGGCGGAAACGGTACGGAGATGTTCCCTTTGCCCGGGCAGGGAAGGCGAGTAATTAATTCAAGGATTTTTAATCGTCAGCATGGTGCCATCGGTCTTTCCAATGTCGCTCTCCGTGCAGGGCGTCACGGCGGTGCGGGGGCAATTGTTCGTTTGTGGGTTTGTTTAGGTGTATGTATGTGTGTGTTTGTACGCGATAAAGTGTGAGTGAGTAAGAGAGAGAAAGTGGAACTCATTTTCCGGTCGGTGCAAGCGAGACGGCCGCCCGCGGATGACGAAAGGGTTGACGGATTCGTTTCCAATACAACGAAATAGCCGTTAAATTATGATGCGATGTTGACGACGAACGGTTGGAAAGACGGAGGGAAACGGCGATGGAAGGAAAATTATGGTTTTGAGACGGAAAACAGTGGCCGAAAGTTGCGCACTCCCACGAGGCAAACTACGCTCGTGTTTGTGTCTTTCGGAACGTCTCTGTGCACCTAATGCTTTTTCCCGGTTTTGCGCAGCACTCGCTGCCCACCGTGCTGTGTATTGGTGCTGGTAATTAGAATCACCCGAAAAATGGCCGGCACTGCAAAAATACCCACCCTACCCTCCCAGTCGCGCGTGCACGATTGCACGTTGCATTACGGTGTGTGTTCGCAACGGGAAAGAGCGAGCGAGCGAGAGAAACAATCGAGCGAGAAACAATTAAAGAGTGCAGGACGAAAAACCGGCTCGGATCGGGAAAATCGTCGTCGCTCTGTTGTACACTTCCCCTTTTTCGCAAAGGATTGCAGCAGCAGCAGCAGCAGCAGCAGCACACAAACACACAGAGAAAGAGGGGCGACTCCGTTTCGTCGTTTGGGCGACACTCATTTATCGTCGGTGTCTCGCGGTGAGTGATGAACGATGTGGAGAGCTGGGTGACGACGATGAAGGGCGATGCGAGGGGAGGAAAGGATTAGTTTTCTCCCTGCCCCATGCCGCCGCTCCCATCCGGACGGTGGGCGACGAAGCGGGTGAAAACTAGCGTGTGGAAAGGAGAGATTTGCCGAGTTTTTCGCGAAACTTCGCACACACGGCAGGATAAATAAAACACCCCCCATGGAGATGTTCGAGCGCGATTGTGTGTTTGTGTGTGTGTGTGTACACATCGAGTTTTCTACACACACACATACGCGATCGCTTCTATGTCACACACTATATGCGTCCACCCAGCATGCTTTGATGTGTAGTTTCGCGTCGCGCGGTATAGTAGTGTGTTCGTCTGTCGGGGAAAGTAGTCAGCAGGAAGGAGAAGTGTTGGAGAATGGAGAGGGGAAGAGGGAGGCATCTGATTAATCGTTACATTACCCGCCACAAACCCACACACACACACAGGCGCGCTCGCTCGCGATATTAGCCCGTACACGGAAAGGTAAATCGCGCACTGGCGGAATCTCTGTGTTTGCTGATTACGGGGATGGTTTGCTGATGAGGTGAAACAACCCCTTCATCCCCCCCCCCCCTGCTGCAGGTTTGCTTCCGTTGCCCATGGTGATGGCTACACAGGCGGAGTATACGATTTAGGAGAGCAGCGCAAAGCGAGAGCCAACGAGCAAAGCGAGTGCGCCCGAAGTGAGAGTTCAAGTACTTGTAATAGCCCGCCGGGCAGAGCGCACACTAACTGCCACCCACCCCCGTTGGTCCACCCTTGGCGGAAACATCCTTGCCGTTTTCCAACCCGACGGGGCACGGGTGTTCGGTGAGTAATTGCTCCGACAAAAGGGAGTGTTTGCTGGCCGGGAGTTCGTCGTGCGAGCGCGATACTTACGCGAGCAAACAATGCGGCGCACAACGGATGCGGTTTTTCGATCTAAAATTTTCACCATTTTCCGGCGCAAAAAAGTGCGATCTCGAGGAAGTGAGCTCAACGCGATTTAGAGGATAAAAAGCGGTCCAGCCGCTCGGGGGTTTGCCCTACCCTGCCCTTGTGTGTCAGCTGTGCGAGCCGGAGGACGCGATGATGAAGGGTGATTTTTGAGTAGTTGCAATCACGTTCGTTTCCACTCGCTCTCTCTCTCTCTTTCTCTCTCTCTCTCTCTCTCTCTCTCTCTCTCTCTCTCTCTCTCTCTCTCTCATTCTCTTCGGCTCGGCTGTTCTATGTACACTCGCGTATAAGAAGCAAGGAGATGGATGGCTGGTGAAGTTAATGCTGGCAGCCTGAGTCGCAAACTGGTGTTGGAAAAATCAATACAACAAGCACAATAAGCGATGGTGATAGTTTTTAGCGCTCATTTACGCGTCCCGGGCTTTAACCATTACCGCGAAATGGGGCGCACAATTGGGGTGACGTTTGGGAGATCATTTGTACTCGATTTACGTAAGCAGGCTGTGCGGTGGAATATTCGTTCCTATTTTTATTTCAAAAATATAAAAATCGTATTTCACCAAAAACTAAATTTTCCATGTGGTCGAGAACGGCATCGAAACACAAACGCACAAAGGAGAATTTTGAAACAGTTTACTTTTCTTTGCGTTTCTTCTATACTTACCTTAAAAATTTCCTCCTTCCATCCAGACATGATTGGCAGTTACAGCGCGTAAAATTGACAGTTGCCGAAGCAAGTGTACGAAAACACGTGTATACTAAAGGAAATCTGCGTATACTAAAGTTTGTCCGTGTGTGTGTATGTGTTTGTGTGAATCTTGCAGTGTGTATGTGTGTGAAAATCAAAGTTTGATAGCCAAATTTGTTGCCGAATATTTATTAAATTACCCTAACAAATAAACAAACAAAATTTGTTGTGCAGTGAAGCAATAGATTTCTGTGGAACAAAAACATCGCTTTGAACGAGTTGATATCCGGGAGTGTTTTCTGACCGGGGCAACATCTGGCTGCATGTTTGGAACGCGGTGCAACAGCCTCACCAGCATCCGGCAGTTATCATAAGGTAAGCCATTGCATTGATTTCCAGATCGTATCCGTTGCTAGTCCGAAAGTCTCACGTTAGCATCGTTAGACAAACGATTCAAAATTGATGAGCATAATTTCACCAACGCACATTGACACACACACACATGGTTGCAGCCCATGCAGCCAGCCAGCCAGTCCGACTTTCAACACATTGCCGAAGCGAACCATAATTCATTCATACAATGTTTCGCAGCACCCCACCGCCCACCACCTTCGCACGGCTCACATTGAATGAATACAAAATGCTACCGCGCGTATTCACACGCACAGCAAACGCATACGCACACACACACACACCCACACACCCGCACGCGGTGTGTTATTTGCGTAAGGTGGATGGCGCACGAGGAACAAAAACAAACCAACCCAGCCTCCTTCACCTGCCGAAGCCGCGTGGCAGCGCCGACTTGGATGCTGCCGGTTCGCGAAAAACATCCTTTAAACTGGGTGCGAAAGAGAGCGCAAGAGTGTGTGCGTGTGTGTGCAGGAAGGAGACGGATAGAGATGGAGAGAATGCGTGGGGAGGCCTTCAATGGCAATCGGGAAAACACGCTTCACGCGCCTTTCCCGGAAGGCGGGTGGAAATAAATATTAAATAAAATAATATGTTTTTCCTGGAGGGAGGGTGTTTCCCGTACGTGTTTGTGCGTTTGTATGCGTGTGTGTGCGCAGAAGGTCACACGATGGTGGCATGCCAGACGACGACGAGATGTCTCTTTTTTGTGTCCTCTTTCCCGTTGTTGTTCTTGTTATTGGTCTTTATTGAAGCGCGCACCCACGACGGGGAGGAGTGGGTTTTTCTTCCGCGTTTTCCGTTGCGGGCCGCCGTATGTTTGACTACCACGGGTCTACCCAAAAGCATCCCCTTTTGCCCTCCGCTCCCCATTCGCTTCTGTCAATAAGCCTTCAAACCGCGTCCCACACCGCGGCAAGGACACTCGGTCCTTTTTGTTTTGCTATGGTGCTTTCTCGGAAGCGCGAACTTCGCGACGCCGACACTCGTGTGACTCACGGATGACTTGATGTTGTTAATTTAAAGTGAAAACAGAACGCGTGGAGGAGCAGGGGTGGGGCAGGGATTTCGCAGGGCACACAACGTGAAAAAGTGGAGACGGAAAAACAATTTACTCATCTTTTACCGCGTGCGGCACCTCTCTTTCTCTCTCGCTCGCGGAGAAGTCACGGTGTGTCCCGGTGTTCGTTCTTTTTACGCTGCGAAGGGCATCGTTACGCATTTACGGGATCCAAAAAGAAGAAAAGAAAACAGATATGCGAGAGAAGCAAACAAGGAAGAGAAAAAAAACGTACACACAGCGAGAAGGATACGCGCGTGCCGCCGTTCCATGCTTTCAGCCCGCAAGGAATTTCCTCGGGGATGCCATCATCGCCGTCATCACCGTCATCGTCAGCGTCGGGAACGGTGCCAGACGGTGGTTCGGCTCGCGGAAGGTGCCGGCTAAAGAATGCGGCGACCATGGGCACGGAATTTGGGAGCTTTGCGGTGGGTGGATGCGTAAAGTGTGGTTACTGTGTGCGGGCATTTTCGTGGAAATCCGCTTTAGCCGGTGGGCGGGAAAGCCGTGCATATGCCAACTCGTGTCGCGTGGTAAGACCGGGAAAACACACCCCTGTTTGGAGTTGCTTGGTTAGGGGGAAATGAATGGAAAACGATGTGAGTTTCTTTTTTCGTTCTTTGTGCCGGTGGAGGAAATAGCGTTCCTTCTACTCTTCGGCATGAAATTAGGCTGTCGGACTGAATCGCGAAGTGGGACACCTTTGAAAGATACCGGTAAGGTGCATTTAAAGCTATCGCTTGCATTTTAGTGAACGATTTCAAATTAAATTTTATATATTATGCGTCTCAGAAAATTCATAAAATCTCAAATCAAGTGCATTCAAAATTCTTGCATGGCTAAAGGAATGCAGCATCTCTGCAAGAAACTTTCGAAAAACGTCGCAAAGTTTAAAAAACAAAATCAAAAATGGAAGCAACGAAAAGTAAGAGAGAAAGCGATTGCACAAGATTCGTAGTGCAATCACACGCAAAACTATCTTATCACCTATCACGCACTTGAAGGAATTGATAAAGAAGACGCGAGTCGCGAAAAATCAGTCAAACGAAAAGAAACGTTTCGAAAATTACGAATCAATTCCTGTTTTGCCCCACACAGTCACAAGTCGAGCAGATGACACCACCGTTGCTGCTGCAGTGTTGTAGTTTATTGCCGAGGTGAAGAACGAGCGAACAGATAATGTGCGATTGTCTCCACCCTCTCTCTATCTCCACATGTGTGGCGTATGCGTCAGATGATAGGCGACCGTAACTGTCCTGGAATGATAAGAAATCATAACGAAACTCACTGCCCATCCCTCGACGACGACGACGACCACGTCGCCGTCTGTGTGGCAAATCGTGATTGAAAGCGTTATTAATCAAACCGGGTAGTACGAAACGAAACGAAACGAAACTGCTTCAAACTGCTGACGGGCAGGCTGCTGGCTGGCCAGTAACCAATGGGTAGCAGGAGGTGGGGGTGCGAGGGAAAAAGTTTTCCACACGGCGCTATTCCAAGGACGCGAAGGGCGGCCGCAGGCGGATATCCTACCACGCCAAGGTTTGACTCCCTGCGGATATTTCGTCATTTTCGGCCAACGGTTATTAGGCGCACGATTATGTAATAATAATAATCGATAGGAAACCCATACAGCGAGCCTTCCTCCCACTCTCCTCTTCCTCTCTCCCCCCCCCCTCCCTCACCACCACTCGAGTATGGCGTACTTTTCCCGGGGAAAAACTAGTTTCGCCCTCCTGTGGGGTGCACCGCGGCACCGTATCCCCATCCCCAGAAACTGGCCGTAACCAGAAACAATTTCAATTAATCTTAAGTACACGCATAACTCCGGGATACTTCTGTGCCGTGCCCCGCGTGTGGTTTTGATTTCCGACTCGCACACGCCGGGACCATCCTAATGAAAATCGCGTCCGGGGCGAGACCGCACCATCGGATGACGCATCGTAGTACGAATTTTGGGCGTCTCGGTGTCAGGTGTTTGGGTCAAAAGTTAGCGCAACTATCTCCGACTGTCCCGGGCGGGCCGGAAATGTCACCGAACGGCGTTCGGCGACACGGTGCTTCTAGGAATTCTGTCTGCAAGAACGCGCGAACGGATTCACTCCGCTGCGGGAAATATTGATTTTGTTTGCGCCCACTTGCCCGCCTACACGCCCGCGAAAAATGGCACCGATTTCTCGGGTGATGGAATGGACATTCAATTTGTCAAGCCCCGGAGTGCGAATGGAGCGAGCGGCGCCGTCGACTGCACCCGACCTGACGGTGAACTTTTCGTCCGCCACCGCAAAAACCGGGACCGGCGCGTGTCAGTGTCTGGTGGAATTTATTCCCGCTCGAAACGTACTCACGGCGGTGGTGGTGTAATTAACTTAAACTTACATTATCACAATTGTGAGACGCCATTGGGCGAGGCCTGGTGTTGGGAAGGGCGACCGAAAATTGCGTCCATTTTGACATTAAAGCTCGAGCCGGACCAGGGCACCGTGTCCGGGGAGCGGGGGGCCCGAGAATCAAATCAACGACGACCACCCCTGCCGCTCCACCTCGCTCCCATTCGGAAGCCGGTGGACTTCCCGTCGCGACGACTGTCTTTGATGAATTGCGTCAATATTCACCAGCGCACACACATACAATGGGTGCGCAATGGTTTTGGGCCCGTTCGGTGCGCAAACGAGCGCTAGAAAATTTGCACCACGCCACCCAACCCCTTTTTTGGGGACCACCGAACCGACCCTCCAGCCCCTGCCACTATCTATCGTACGAGATCCGCGAACGCTGATTATATGGTAGTGTGTGTTGGTCCGTCTGTCTAATCGACTTCTGACGCGGACGCGCACTTGGGTCCTCAGTTAGGGGAGAGGCCGGCAGCGCTCCCTTCCACCCGTGGTATCGTGCCCCGGTTGGTATGGAAAATAATTAATATGTCGTAAAATGTAATTAATAAAGTTTTATTACTTCCTTTTTATCAACGGAACGGGGAATGTTCGGCGTGTTGTTCGCTCGCTCGTTCTCTCTCTCTCTCACGTTCCCTCTCCCTATCTTGCTCTCACGACTACAGCCAGCGACGATTGTCAATTGCGATTGTCGTCGCCTACGTTGCTGCCGTCGTAGTGGTGGTAGTTGTCATTCGCTGTACGACCGCACCATCACGGGGTGGATTTGGCAAACCATGGCAACGATATGACGGGGACGGGGTCGTGCCGTGATGAACCGCCTGCCGGACAGTACCGAAACCGGGACCACCAGTGTCTCACCGATTCGGACTCAATGTCCGTGCCGATGGCGGTGTATCGTGCGGAAGTGCTCACAAATTGCGATGCAATTAATGGCGTTGCAGCGGCACAGCGTTTCCAGCATCACGATAGCGCGAGTGCAGACATTGGGATTTGGCAAACGTCAGAAATTGCTATGGCAATGCCCGAAAAGGTGGGCCACACGTTGGCAGAGCATTAAATGCCGTTCCTTGTTTTGCGCTTGGTGGCTGCTGCTGCTGTTTCTCATTACTGGCTACCGGCCCGATTTGTGCCCCGATTGGGTGTACTGTTTTCTCAACCGAAAAGATAAAGATAAGCCTCCCAAAAAAAAAAACAAGAAACCGATCCTTGTTTGCTCCCTACCCAAGGCGCAGTTTATAGCCGCCCCGAAGAGGCTGCTCTGTACTTAATATAAAACGAAAGATAGCACGAGAAGAGCACTCAGACATACGACCCCAGAAATGCTCCGGCTGCCCGTCCGGTTGCACCATCCGCAGTGTGTTGTTGGCGCTAGTGGCGTAGCATCAACATGTTGTCGATAGAGCATTTCTGCCGTTCGCCTTCGCCTTCGCCCGCTCCTTCGGCAAGTGGTGCCGACGGTGACCGTAAGCGATTCTAGCGCTTCATTATTCTTAGCGCAGAATGTGTCTGGCGGCGAGTCGCTACCGACCGGGAAGGCGAGGCCGGCCAGCAAACGGGGGGAGACTATGATTTTATGGCCTTATTATTGCGGACCTCCCGTCACTCATTTTCCGCTCCGGGACGGAAAACCTTCCGCGCGAAGCCTTGAACCGGACCGGCGTCGGGGGTGGCATGGGAGTTTTTATGCTTTTTAGGACGGTCATTTTGGGACGGCCATCGTTTGGAAGAAGGGGTGGGCGGTGCGGCGCTTAAGCGACTGCAATGATAAAAGAATAAACTCGTGCTACCATTTCGTCCTCCGCCATGCCGGGGCGGGAATGTTTTGTTAGATTTTTCACTTTGAATTTGCAGCGATTACTACACTTTTTGGAGGTTGATTAGGAAGGAACAAAAAAATCTCGAATCCTTTTTCGTACGATTGTGCAATCGGGTGCAACTCCAACGAAACTATCGACCGTCTCGACCCTCTTCCAATCTTTCAAGCAGCCAGATGATGAACGGCAGTAACAATGTCGTGTTTGTTTGCCGCAGCAAACTGTCGAAACGATTGTCCATCTCCAACTCTCTCGAAAAAGACTCCCATCCCGCCGACTCGCCCACCAAACGAGATGCAAAAGTGCGCCAGGGAGGTCGGTCTGGCCATAACTTCTTGACGCGCGGCAAGAACCATGACATAAGCAGAACAATGGCAAATAGACTCCGAAATAATTATTATTTATTGCGGGCGCCGAAGTTGCGGGCCCGCGACCATTGCATCCACTTCGGGCCCTCGTTTTTTTGGGGTGGTGTTTTTGTTTGTTGGACTTTCTTTCCACATTCCCGCCACCCGCGAGCGCTTCCCGACCGACCCACCCCGTTCGTACGCCGTTCCGTTGGGTAAAGGGTCAAAAGAAAGTTCACCTCCGGATCCGAGGGTTGGGATGGCGAGCGAGAATGAAATATAAGCGCTCAACAAGCAACTGACAGCAGCGTGGTGGGTGACTTCTTTCACTCCGACGCTCCGAAAAGGAGCCGAAGGAAAACGAAACGCTAGGGGAACGCTTGATGATCGCTTGCTGGAAATGTTCTTTCGGGTGTGGAACAATAAAGCAGCACAAGATGGATGGATGGTTGGCAGTTCGGTAGGAAAATTGTGATGATGAAATTGTTTTAATGCAGTAAATGAAATGCAAACTGCGACTTTAACTGACCTTGAAGGAGCATTTTTGAAGAGCCTTCAATGTACAAAATGCAAAAAAGTATACAAACGATCGAAACTCAATCGCACTTTATTGCACCTAGAAAGCTCTAAAGGTATTTAGAAATCCTTGCACACGGAAGGAAAAAGAAGCTCGTAGTTCCAATTAAAGAGGCAAAAAAAAACACCAACCCAACAGGATGCTTTACGATGCCGCCATTTACAAAGCGTCATTATGCAGGATGGGAAGGATTGTCTTGCGAAGAAGTAAAAATAACTCAACGATCATAAACGAAAAATAAATGCACGTTTCGGTTCCGTGGAGCGACGTGCGGCCGGGTGATGCCGAGAATGTTCTAAAACATTAGAGAGATGGATGTTTTCTTTTTTTGTTATCTCTCAAGTTTGCCAGTCTGCCATTTACGAGCGTGCAGTATTCTTTTATTGTCCTCATTATTTATTTTCCCTTCGTGCGCCCGAACATGGTGGATTTTGGAGGTGGAGGCGGAAGGGAGACATAATTTGTACCGAGATTCCTTGAACTTCCCTGGCGAGAAGTTCTCGCCCGTCCCTCCACACAGTGCACACACGATTTGCAAAGCGTAGCGAGAAAGGATTGCCGAAGCCGAAGGATTGCTCATCAACGCTAAACGCATCGGTGGTGGCAGCTGGGCAGGTTTAGTGTTTCGTTACTGGCCATCCCGAAACCCCGCTCGCCATCCTTGGACAGTGTTCGGTGTTTTATTATTTTTTATGGCCACCCTCAACCCAACATTGTTTGAAACACCGCGGAGGTTTCGCTTTGTTTTCGGCTTCGTTGCTCTTTGCAACTCGGCCGTGTATCGTTTGCCGGCAGCAAGTCGCTGCTTCGTTCCAAATTGCCCGGCTTCCTTTTGATACACTGTAAGGATCATTGGCTTCATGATCCGTCGCCCGGGAGGCCCCATCGGAGGGGACCCAACAATGTAAGCCACGTGCGTTATTGCACGCAGAAAGGCACAGTTTCGGGTACACCGTCCCAGGCGTAATGGATCTAATCGGATAAATTATGCGTTCTGCGGTGTGGCGGTAAAAACGGGCTCAGTCCATCATTATCCTCTCCCAGGGATGTTTCCGAGAAACGGTGACACTTTACCCGGTTAGTGGGAGTTAATAAGAGCCATCTCCTGAATGTGCCGGTCGTGAAAAGGTGCAAAGGTGTGATTTGTTGTGCTTGAGCGGTACGGATGTCCGTTTCAAGATGAAGCGAGTTTGGAGGAAAAAATGAGACTCACTGTTGTATCGCAAGAACTCTTTCAGTGCCGACCCGGTGTAGTAGGCCTTGCGCGGTCTTGCAAACGAGGCTTCCAATTAACCGGGCCTACTAAGTACTACCTGCTTTGCTGCTATCTTCCCAAGCACGGGCAAAAGTACAACCGAAAAGCATTAACAACAACTCGGCCTCGTATCTTCGGTCACAATCAGTGGACGAGACGTCCGTCAGTACATTTCTAACCCATTGTTTCTCCTCATCCTCCCGTTCCACCACGGGGGAAGGGTGTTGATTGCCGCCCCTGGTTGTGGTTAGGAACACCTTGAGGGTGGACGCGATGAGGGCCCGAAAAATTCACAACCAATTAACCGACGACCGGGTGGGTTCCGAAACGTCCACCACCGCAGACTGAACAATTCAAGGTCAGCCACTGCTGGACTGGAGCCGGTGTGGAGCCCATTTTTCATGTTTTTTCAGGTGAACCGGAGGGCGGGCAAGTCGCGCGCACGCTCGCGGGAATCGCAGATGGTACTGAGCGTTGTGGGCGTTTGGTGATGATGAGGGTTTGTTGCGAATGTATCCATTGTTTTTGAGGAACATGATCCGGCCTCGGTTCCCTTCCTTCTCCGGGTGTCCAGAGAGCGCTAAATTTATTGCAAGCACCAGCTCCAGCAGTGGCAGCAGCAGCACTAGAACCACTCCGAACGATGGACGAAATGAATATCAAATAAAAACTTAAATAATTAGCATACTAATGTTCAATTAGTTCATCACCTCCGCGTTTTGGTACGCGTTTGTTTTTCATGGAGCAAGAGGGAGGGGATGGGAGCAGGAGGAACGGTACAACTAGCGGACGATGAGATGGGACGTGCCAGGTGTGCACGCGGGTCAGAACTTTCAATTAAACTAGCCGAAAGCCTAAACGCAGCCACAGGGTTTTGTTAGTCCGCGCTCCAGCTGTGAACGCGCGATCGAAGACGGAAAACTATTCGGAAAAGCAACAAAAGGTCATCGTTTTTTTTCGTTTTTTTTCTTTATTGTGTTTGTGTTCTTGTACCTCGTTCCATCTCGTTCCGGCGTCTGTAACAATCTATTAAAATACCTTTAAACGTGCGGACGGAGGAGCGGCCCTAGGGGAGATATACACACAAAAAAAAAACACCGACCGAACATAAATTATCACACACAATTAATTGCGCATTTTTAGCGTACTTTTATTGCGTACCTTTGATGGTCGCTTCCTTCCGCTTGAAGCTCGAAAACAAGCACAGTTGGAATATGATTTTTATATCGATTAAATTATTGCGATGTAATTGTAGTTATGTTTTATGTTTCCTGTCAACCCTGTGGTCTAAATCGTTTCCTATAAACTTTAAACCAAAAAAAATTACTTTCAAAAATATGAAAAGCATAGAGCGCATTAAATTAGTCAAAGTGTACCATAAACTAGCGAATTGCTTCTTGCCGCTTGGTTCATTCCATTTCAAGTAAGGTAATTTTAAAGATAAGAAAAAACTACTCAAAAAACCAACGCATCCGCTTCAGATCCGTTCCCTTCTCCGACTCTCAACCCTTACAATGGAAATAAGAAAAGATTTTAATCAAACCCGCTGAGTGAAGCATGCTGCCTGCTTCGAAGGGTTTCAAACCATGGCCGAAGACGCAACGAGAGGCGTGTGGAATAATTAAACTAATAAATAATTACCATCAGCGCATCCATTTCTTTCCACCAACACCGCGCGCCCTGCCGCGTATCTCGTACAGAAAATTAAGTGAAAAAAGAAGCCCATCTTTCTCGTGCGCACAAAGAAGAACAGCCTGGCGATGCAACACACAACGTACGGAAAACATAGAAACACTGGTGGCCTAACTACGCGGCCCCGTGCAAGTTCCCCAAGTAAATAAGATATTCCACGCCCGGCGTAATGGAACAGGGAGGAATTCAAAATTGAGCGAGTTGGCATAATTTGGTCGCTCGTAGTTTTTTTTTCTTCTCTTCCCTTTTATTTTCGCAGCCGCGGATTAGAAACTATTAACGCAAACACACAAACCACATTGTTTCCTCCCTTTCTGCTCCTGTCCGCGTGCCATCCGCGCAGAAGACAATGATTGCGTAGTTTATCTCAACGTGCGATCGCGTGACGCGGTTCGGTGGCTTTTTTTTCGTTTCGATATGTTTTGTTTTATTCCTGTTTATTTAGAGCAATTCGAGTGCCGAGGTTACTGTTTCGTCTGTTTTTTTTTTTAATATTGTTTACTTGTCTCACTACCTATTAAGGTATGTATGTGCGTCTGTTACAATAACTTATTTTCATGTCTTAGCTTCACGATCGAGACGCCGTTTTTGATAGCGGTAATGGAATAGTAATTAGAAAACAAGTAAATGGAAGTATCGTACAAAGTCCACCTTCATGACTTTTAATATGGTCGCGGCATTCGCTCGATTTCGCCTGTCAATCATAGTGGGCTGTTTTAGATCTACCTTCAACCGTCCGTTTCGGCCAGTGGTCAGTTTATACCGGCGTGTTCGAAGGTTAAAGATAATTACAACCCCTCGGGTAACGTGAACGCGCGCGGACCGTGCCCGGAAATGGGAGGTGTGCTGTTTGTAATCGAATCGAAATGCAAAATTTGATTGTATTTCCGATTCCGGTAACAAAATGGGGGCACGTACGCATCTTTGATTCGCGGTGATGTGAACATTTTTTTTCTTCGTCTGAGTCGCATCCATATCGGAGAGTGCAGCACTGGAAAACATAAATTTCCACACCACACCACATCAGATCGTGTGGTCTAACGACCCCGCAACAGCAATGGCATTTTCATTGTGCTTAGTTACTCTTCTGTTTTCTGCTATACCTCCTTATCCCTCTCTTTCACGCTTGCACACATACCGTGGTGAAACAATCTCATCGCTTTAGCACAATCCAGTATCCAGTAACCGTTTTTACCGACCATTCCTGCTGCTTCTGCTGCCGGCCGACTGGTGCGCTCGAGTGTTGGTCCGGTAGTTGTGCAATGGTCGCTAATTAGTCGACACTCGCATTCGGTTGATTAACATGTTACGGCTTGCGGATGGTCGACCGCCGGCCGGTGGAGAAGCGGGAGCTTTACGGGAAGGGCCCGGAACCTCCAACCGATGCTCATCGAAGCGTGTCGCAATGTGTCAATTTGCCGATACGCTAAATGTCGTACTTGGGTGAAATCTCATTTATGCACCCGAGCACGAGTAAAGTAACTAATGCATCGGCACCGACCGCCCTTTTCCACCTGCCCCGTTCGGTGGGTGTGATGATCGTTTGTTACGAATGACCTTTCGCAGGAAGTGATTCAGTGCGGCATAGGAAGTGTGTCTCATTTCACTTTGGGATGCTACAGACTGAAAACTTATGTAGTAATTTAAAAATGTGTTTTTTTTTTCACAAAACCTACAATTGTGAGAAGGATATTTAAAACGAAAATGGTTGAGTGAAATTCTTTATTTTAAATTGAAAATAAGCTTGGGAATTTTAGTTTTTTCAAGTCGCTTGATTTAGCTCTAAACAACAAGCCTTATAACTTGATTTCAAAATAAATGTTTACAAAAAACACACTGCCCTAAGTGTGTTGTTTTATTTTACAACAAGTGCCAAATAATGACGCGATCATCTGAGGGTTAAATTTTCCCTGCTTTGCCCTCTAATCCTCATGATGGTTAACCATAAACCATCCCAGAACAATGCATCACAATTGTTCGGTACATTGGCCCTCCCACGAACGTTCCCTCCGGTGGTCTGCCCTCCTCGAAACAAAAAAAAAACTACCCTGACCATTGGTGATCGTCGCGTTTTGAGGCTCGGCAATGAACAGCCCGCGTCACTTGTCTGTTTGCCTGCCTGCCTACCCGACGTACATGGAACGCGTGGAAACGCGCGACTTAGTTTTATGACTTTTTAATAAAACACTATTAGCATGCTTTGACGACCGAGAAGCGCGAGAACGGGTCGTCCCGTGTTGGCTGTGTTTTGTATGTTGTACCTCCTCCCGTTACCTCACGTTCGATATAGAAACACCTAAAAAGATGACCACATACCACTCACGCACACAATGCAAGCCGTTTGTTAGGTTTAATTAGTATTCAAACTACAATTACTACCTCTCCGCCTTTTTGCTCCCATCGTCGCCCTCGAGCCTGGACTCATAGTGTCTTTACACTATCCTATCGCACTTACCTGTCTTACCATACGACCGAATCGGCACACGGGTTTGCCGTATCAATAGCGAGTCCAACAGCCTACACGGCCTACCCGTCCACTCGTACAAATAAAAACCTTGGCCAAAAGGGTATTAATCAATTAATCACGATCCGTACCGTGGCCGATTCGGATGCATACGCGCCGCGGCACATGTCGCACATGCTTCTAGCGTTCAATGTAGTTTTCTTTAATTTTATCCCACCCCAGTGGTGGTGCTGGTGCTGTTGTTTTCCGTACGGGCGGGTGTTAGTTGCGCAAGTAAATATGGCTTATTTGTCACGTCGTCTCACCGCCCCTCACGGTCAGGAAGATGATCACCGGGTTTGCAAAACGCCGTGCTAATAATGTTTCCTTCTTTGCTTCGTTCTGCTTACAGGTGTGTGTTCTTGCACTGATCGCTTGCCTTCGAACCGGTCTCCAAAATTCCCAATTCCTGCGACGTTTACGGACGGTGTGCCTGAAACGACGCATTGTAAGTACGCAACCGGGGAACGTGTTTATTTAATTCCAAATTCGTACTTCGCGAAGCACCCGAAAAACAAAATCAAACAAAAACGCAGACAGCCTGAACGGATAGTTGTCGAACGTGCATACAAAATTGCTGTTTTAATGGTGGAATTGAGCGGTATGAAAGCGAGAGAGAGAGAGAGCGATAAGGAGAGGGAGAGGATTTATTATAATTCATTTTTAAAGCTTCCTCTGACCTTGAGCGAGCGGCTACGGAACGTTCGGTGGAATAAATTTGTAGTTAATCAACGCACCAGAAGCAACCTTCGAGCATTTGCAATAGACATAATAGTTCAATGCTCTAGGCTTTGACCACTGAAAAGCTTCACGTGATGTCACTTTCCTCCCACACAATCGAGCGGCCATTAAAACCCTCCCTCCGAAATTCCCCGACGTAGGAACTAAAATTAACTCTATTACGCGACATCCTTAGAACCACGAAATGGACAAAATTCAATTCCTTAAAAACCACATCAGTCAGAAGCGCATCCGCACCGAAGGACACTCGTCGATAAGTGGTTTTTTGAAATTTGATTTCGTGTAAAAATAACTACCCCATCCGTCCTAAAAACGCCATTTTTCAGCACAGCAAACCCACCGGACCACTCCGGCTCATTACTGACCACGGGCCGGTTTGTAACGGGTGTGCCTTTTAACCTCCCAGTTAAGATCCTTTTAGCTCGTCTGGTCGTGTACGAAGCGGGACGGAGGAGTGGAAGGAGCGTGATCTTTTCCTTTTCGGGGGTTCGCCTTTGAATTTCACAAGCCAGTAGGGAAGGATGCGCACCCGGAGGAGGATGCTTTTTTCCATTAAAAATCGAGTGATCCCGCACGACGAATGCACGAATGTTATTATTACAATCAAACGTCGAAATCTGCTTTTAATGTGTTTTTCTTCGAAACATACAGGATCCAAACGCACGGTGTGCACGGTGTAACAGAGCGGGCCCATAAAACTGGACCCAAGGATCAGACCGGCAACCGGCTGGGTGGTTTTGTTGTTGTTGCTCAAAAGAATTCCCTCACTCTTTCCCTCCGCGTTCACCGAAAGGCATCAAGAGGCAAAGAAACGACACCAGCTGATAAGGGCGTCCAAAAATGTCCGTCAAATGGTGTGGCAGCTAGAAAGTGGCAGGCAACACATTCCCTCACCTCACATTAGCCGCGCAAGCTCGCACAGATTTTCGAGCCACGTCTTCCCACGCACGCGGTCATCCTTTCTCAGGCTCACATCGCTCTCCTTTCCGGAGGACGAACCTCCCGCAAAGGAGTTTCTGTATATATATTTTTTTACGACAGCCTTCCTTTGTCATCGGAGCCTGACTTTCACCCAATTTCTTTCGCCGCACTGAGGACGGGCACCGAATTTTATGACCCATCATAGAGCCCGGTTTATCGGAGACGCTCCGAAGAGCAGCGAAACATACAAAAAAAAACACATCTTCATCCTCTCGAGTTTGAGCTACGAGAGGGTGTGTTTTTCTGGCCTATTCTCTTGTTCCTGCTCGATTCCTTTCCCATTTCGGGTGATGTCCGGCTGGGTTTCGGAAAGTGCGCCCTGACGACAAAGTCATAAAAAGAACAACTGTCCTATCCCGGGTTCTTTCACTTATCAGTGAGTAGGCTGTATGTGCTGTAGGTTTTCTTTTACCCGAATTGTGACTAGTGAGACTCGTACTCAAAAACGTGAATCGGCGCGAGATGTTTCATTCACAAATGCACACTTTAACGATGCGAAACAGTAGAAAGGATTCTTACCGGCCTGCTCCTTACACTTGTGCCTTTCGATTCCTGTATCAAGCCAGATAAGACGCCTCGTAAAAGTGAGGGAAAAGTTTTAATCATCCTTATGGACGACGCGCCGCCTTAAAATGCTTCACCATTAATTAGGTTCTGCAACTCGTACAACCAGCGATGGGGGCTGGAAAACTGCCGCCAGCCTCGTTCCTGCATCATGGCGTGACTCGTCCTACCATTTCTACATGTTCTGCTCCACCGACTCCACCGGGCGGACAATAAAGCTAATAGGTTCCGAGCAGCGCGCTGTAAATCCCTAGCCGAATGCGGAGAAAGGGACGAAACACAACACGCAGGAATAAAAATAATTCTAACTATGTGATAACATATTCATCCGCGCAAGACCGCGAATACCCAGCGGTCAAAAGGCCGGCCTGGTGCGCGACATGTGCGTCTCAACTCCGCAAACCCCTTTCTCTCACCCTTGCTTCACTCGCTACCCAAGCACAACACGATGAGGAAAATTTATTTTCCGCTCGTACTCAGTGTTATTTCTCCGATGGCGATTGTTTTCCTATCCATCTCCCTTTTTGCGGGCCGGAAAAAGTCTTCCGAACGAGACGAGACGAGAAAATGGTCCGAGTCCATGCTCGGGAATGGGGTGGAAAGCGACCGAAAAATGGCTCATAAAAATTATTACTTTTCGGCCATAAACCACTCAGTGCCCTGCGCGACGCTCGGGTGACTGGGTTCGGATCCTGCGCCCCGGCCCGAGATCCGGCCCCGGCAAGGATATTTTGGCGATGGTCGGTGGCACCACCGGCGTTTGCCTGCTGGACCGTAATAAAATTATCTTTCCCCCTTTCGTTTCCCACGCCAGCGGAAGGACACTTGGTATGTACCCCCAAGCGCGTAGCGGGTTGAATTCGGCCACCACCACCACCACCATCACAGCCGCCACCACCGACCTGGGGCTCGCTTTTGATGGCTGATGGTGACTGACTGACATAAAATTTCGCCGTCCCAGACAAATTGTCTCCTTCGCGTCTGTGACGTGGTGTTTGCTTTATGGGGCAAAACCCTCGCTACAATGAGAAGGACGCGTACGGTGAAACGATGGCGCGAGAGACGAGAAAAAAAAACAAGGAGGAACCTCCGCACTCGGGGTGGAAACGAGCGAAAGGGGTGTTCCGAAACGGTGCGACGGCCGGTGGGAAAATATTGATTTAAAACTTTTTAATACTTTTACCAGGGCCCAGTGTTGCGGCCCCACTGCTGCTGAGGTTGAGCGTTCTAGTGAGTTTTTTTGTCCTGTGCTGTTGCCATTTTCCTATTGTCCGTGTTCGTGTGTGTATGTGAATTTTGCCCCGAAACTGGTTGTTCCATCCCGTCAGCTATCCGGTACTAAAAATCCGTATTTGCCTTCGCATTTGACCTCTTAGCTTTTCCCTCGGCAGCATGGGGCCGGGGCAGTGGGGTCGGGTGTGGAGAAAAGTCCACTTTTACAGCATCACTGGCGTCGTGATTTATTATAGCCCGTGAATGAACGCGCGCGAACCGAAGTTTGGTGTACGCTCGCTGCATACATGGACACGGCGACCAAAAGTTGGGTTTTTGTTCATCTCCATACTTTAGCGTCGGAATGCGTCTCGTGTCTTGAAGCGTCCTGGCCGAAAGGGGTGGGGTGAGGGGTTCGGGACACAAGCTAGCGAACATTGGTTGACGCATTACGAACAAAGGATGCGGGAGAGGGGAAATAGTAAGCTTTTTCAGTAAATATGTCCTTTCTAAGTGTGAATTTGTTATGATTGTAAGAACTGTTAGTTTGTGAATACCGAACGAACTAGTTTATCTATTGTTAAGCGATTTTTTTTTTGATGAAGTTCTTGAGTAAGCAGTTTGGCAAATATTTCCTCCCAGTGGAAAACAGACAACAACTTCACCCAAATCAAACACTATCTATCTGCACCTGATTCATCGAAGGATACGAACTCATCGGCACGGTATTCCGCAAACAAAATCCCAACAAACCAACCGCACAAAAAATGCCAAAGGTCGTCGTAACGGCGGCTCGTCAGTGGTTTTGCGGTTCAGGAAGCAAACGTGCGCACACACCAGAACAAAAAAAAGTGCTCCTCCAACAAAATACATACCACCCACCCACAGGTTACAAACGCACCTCCTCCACTTCGACAGAAACAGCAACAGGAGAGCGAAATGGGACGAGAAAAACCACGAACGGAACAAAACGGAACTGAAATGGGCAAGCTCCTTGTTGAACGTAAAGCGTGATTCGATGCCCTTCCTTCCCCTTCCGCAAACGGCTTCGGATGCTGTGGGTGGTGAGTGGGTGGTTGTCCACCAATGGGGTGTGATTGCGGGAAAGCGTCGGGCGCTCCGAACCCTAACGATTCCGCTTAAACGCGGCGTCGTTACTGGCGCCTTTTGACCAGATTACACACCTTCGACAGCGGCTCACCGTTGCCGGTGCTTTCGACAAGGATTCGTCCGGCGATGGGGGAGCAAAGCACAGGAAAAAAAAACAGGGAAAACATCAACCTAACGCGTGATTCACCACGCAATTTCACGCGCCCACCGCAAGGGAATTTCGATTCATCCGTCGACAGCCGTCGACAACGACGACGATGACGATGATGATCATGGGAGGAAATGATGGGCAAGTGTCTATAAGGGCGAGAAAGAGAGTCGTCCTGTGGAAACGTTTTTCTTTTGCATTCCATCCACCGCAGACACCACCGAAAACCCGGAACAAGCGTGAAACAAGCGTGGTATAAAAATAAGCCAATAAAGACGAGCCACCGTCCCTCCCGAAGTGAGGTGCGCGTGAGGTGAGAACGAGCAATTGCTTTCCGTTCGTCTTCTCACTTGCAGGCGAAACAAAGCAAACGCTGAAGCTAGTAGACGGCAAGACACCTTATTAGCTTAGCGCCGAGGAAAAGCGGGCGGTGCCCGGGATTTTACGGTGCGAACGCGATGTGGTTATTTATGCTTGTTTATGACGAAATGAACCACTCAAACCGATCCGTTTGCCGCGTTGCTGGCGGTTGATCCTGGCGGTGCACCGATTGCTGTAAAGGCATCTTTTTACGGCCACGTGTTCCGGGGGAACATAATCGAGGTGCGCCCGTTTGGGCAGAATAAAAAGCAGCATTTTGATTTCGATGTCGAAGCTTGTCTCCGTTTGGTGGTGTGTTTGATGGAGATTGCTCTCGAGCAGCAAATCCTGTAGTGTTATGGTACGGCTGGTGTCTATTACTAGTCCGTGTAGTTTCCTTTATGATCCATTCTGGCTGCCACTCCTTTCGTTTGGAGTGATCCTATCATGACCGGAATAAGTTTACTAAAATTCGTATCCGCTCCACTCCATCGACGAGCATTCTCTCGGAATGTTTTGTCATCATTTTCTGTCGCATATGTAAACATGCTGTGTAAGGATATTTTTTTCTGTAACAACCTTTTTTCAACAAAATATTACAATGGCTCACACTTATGGCTCATTAAAAGACAGTAAAAAACGATAAATGACTCCTACACCAATCGGCGAAATGATTTCTTTATGAACCGATTGTTGCACGACGGGTAGAACTTTTTTTTCGCACGAATCGTTTACGCACTGACAAATAAAGTCATACTTGCCGCGGGTGCCGCTTACGACAACTTCATTTTTTTCTCATTGCAATAATGTCCCACCGTCCGCCTGCTCCATCTCCACGCCGCGCGTAATAATCGTTGTATCATTTATTTCGATTTTATTATATGCGTAACCGTCGACAACTTCAAGCACGCCCGGCCCACGAGGGAAAGCGAACTTTAGCCGCGCGTCCTTTATCGCGGGTTGAGTTTATTATTCCGTACCCTTTTTTTTCCTCCTTCCTTTGCGGACTTTTCCGGCAAGCGACCGAGCGGATGATGACTGAGCGTGTGTGTGTGGTGGAGCAGGCAGAAGCAGCAGCAGCCGCAGCAGTCGTAGTCACTTGCCCGTAAGTACTTGACAATGTGCGTCGCCGTACGACGCCAGCGTGTGACACAGAAGGAGAAGTAAACGGTAACATGCCGGCTGCTGGCGCATAAACGATCCCTTAAGGGGCCGGATGGGCGAGGGTGTGTCCGTCCGCCGGTGGTCGCGGGCGGTTGCGTAATAAAACGCGGTATAAAATAAAACGTAATGTGCCTGAAGTACGTACTAACAATCGTGAGCGAATCCGTGAGCCCACCCGGTGCGGAGGGCGAGTTGGAGTTGGCCGTTTTGCGTGTTCTCGTTTAGAGGTTTTGATCTCTCTCCAGGCAGTGGTTGGCAGGGACGGGATACTATTTAACGCTAAATAAAGGAACTTTTAAAATTGCGCTTTCGCAAGTGTCTCTTGGGGAGCCGCCTTTCGTGTCCGGAAGCATAATGAGGTTGAACGAGAAAGCGACAGTTTGATGGAGCAGAACTTTGTCGGGATTTTGGGAATACCTGTTTCCTTCGCATAGCCGGTTCGCT
>JXWZ01005393.1:0-11996 GCA_000956215.1 Anopheles farauti No. 4 | reverse complement strand
AGAGAGAGAGCAGAAAAACGATATTTTTGCATTTCCCATTAATGTGTAATCCCACCGCGGTGGTTTTGTTGCGGTCTTCTGCGGAAAAATCCATCCAAAAACGCTCCGAACCACCCGTTTGGATGGAGTTTGTCGTGGGAGTGAGTTTTAGTTACGCGGAAAAAGCGGCACATACGCCGGAATCGGGTTAGTCGAATACTATCGGATGTTTGGTGCAAAACGGTGTAAAAAGTCGATGAGTAAACCCAAATCAAAGGATGAGTGCGTGAAATGATTTTCGGTTTCATCGGAAAGGAAACACAGAAGCACAGAATTGCATATTTGTAAAATCAATGTTTGCATGGAACTTTTTTCCTGGTTTTTTAAAGAGGAGAGAAGAAGCTATGATTATGAATAAATATTTAATAATATCTTAAAATAAAACGCAATCGAAATATTAAAACATTCCAGTGCAAGGATTTTATATTTATTTTACTCCATTGATTCATGCTATATTAAGCGATAGCGGGATTACTTCTAACAAGGAAACACACTTAAAAATTCCTAGACGCCCGAGTCGGTCAAATACAAACCAACAACGAAGCTGAAGTGCACATAAAGCTATCACAATCGTTACAATGTCGGGTGGCGCTGAGAAACTAGTGCAGACTATTACTAGCATTGTGCTGCCGCAGACAATCTTGCGGAATTAAATGGCCATGTGGCTCCACACAACCGAACAAATCAGTAAGAACCGGAAGAACCGGTATGCAGCAAATCATGCCAATCTCTTCGCCATAATGGGACATCTGCAGCCACACTAGCCAGCATACACTTGAAGGCGCTACCACGCTGGTGCAGAGCCACCGGATCCTGAAGGAAATCATAAAGTGCCATTAAGAACCACTTTTCGGATGCACTAACGCGCCAGTGGGCAAAGTGGGCGCTGCACACTAGTGATTACTTTGTTACACATAATTTAGTTCGAGTTTGATACACCCGCAGTGTGTGTGAAGAAGGATGAAAAGCGGATGAAATGTACATGTAAAGAATAAAGAACTGTATTTTATAGCGTTTCACGTGGAATGATACTGAAGAATTTTTATATTTAAAGTCCTTAGGTCAGTCGTTTTGCTACTGTGTATTATCTTGTTGTTCTTTAAGTAAATTTTAGTACTTAATTCCGAGACGCAATTAAATTTGAGTTATTCTAACTCTAATACGAGCAGCTGTATCACATGTTGAAGTGTTCATATTCTAAACTTGACTTCAGATTTGGCAGGAAATTCTTTTCCATGACTAAACCCTAAATATATACCATTGGTTGTTTGATTATAATCAAATTGAGAACAACTTTTACATCATACCTAACACCTGCTGACTGAATAATCAGTCAAGTTCTATACAATTCAAAAGCAATTTTTGTTATTTCATACTTTTTGGAGCCATGAAACGCGCCTACCAACGCGATTCATCTACTTAAATTGGGAGTGCTGTAAAATCAAATGGGTAGTTGATTGGTTAAAGATGCGTTTCAAAAACACGGAAGGCTCTGGATCAATTGACGGAACGGAAGTGACCATACGAAAAATAATTAAAAATAAAATATCTGGCAAACCATTGCCACTTTTATGATTTTTTTAAATATTTTGAACCTGAACAACATGCAATAAATATTAAAAATGCGAAAAAACTGGAAATACACGGTTTGGTTTATGATTATGGTTTATGGCTACTAATAATCAAAATTAAAGGTTGAGTCTTTAAATGAAATCTAATAAAGGCTGTCCCGTGTATTTGAAAACAGTATCGCTAAAAATCCCAGAAAAGTGGTTTCATCGACTGACAAATTTCTCACATTTTTCGGAACTCCTCTGAACTGCTTTTCAAACAAAATCCCCAAAACCTAGTTGCATATATACCATATACTTTAAATCTATAGTTTTTATTTTCCCATGCCAAACGAGTGCAAAGCAATACGGCAGTGAAAGGAAACGTTTTGTACTTGCCCATTTTAACAGCGGTTGCTTTGATCCAATAACACTCCGTAAAATCATCGCAATGTACCCGTGCGCCGCAAGGATAGCAGAAACAATTGCAAAAAAAAAACTACAACTGCACACTATCAACAATCAGCATTGCTTCCATTCCTCGGTCAGCACATTCCCCGGCACGGAGAAAAACATATTTCTTTTTCCTCTCCCCTAAGATAATACACGCTTGATGATGACGCTCAATTAAACCACTTTTTTTTTCGACCACGCAGAACGCTCCCGGGGGCTAGGCGTGAGAAACAGCCGGGCAAATAAATTAAATTCACTGGGCGTACTTTACCTTGTTTTTTTTTATTATTTTCGTTCTGCCTCGCAGCAAAAATCTCGGCTACCGGAAATGAGAGACTCGGTAAATTCCTCTTCTCCGCACTCGGTTGCGAGCTCGATAACTCATTTATGGATGCAATACTCGCGGGGAGGAGGCGGAGTGGTGCATCCATCGAAAGATAGTGGCATAAAATATGCCGAGCCACCTTCCGGCCGTCACCGAACCCTTGCGCAAGGGCTTTCCAACTCAATCGCGTAAACGCTCGCTATTCCATGCTGCGGACCGATAAATCGGTTCTTTCTTCGGTTTCCGTGCCGGATTGTTTTTCTGCCCTTCTTTGCCACCGGTTCACCGCACCGAAGCGATGCGCTGCACGTTCGCTTCCGTGCGACAGTTTGCTAAGCAATCTAAATTTATATTTTATTATATTTTATCGATTTCCATATCCGTTTCTCAACGCGCACCGCCCTGGGGACGATGTTTTTGCTTACCTCCCCCCCGTAGGCAGCCCGTACGATCGAGCATTTTTCGAGCTTTGAATCGAAAATTTAAATCTGATTGTCTTGTCGCGTTTGAGTCATGGCATGCTTCGGAGTGCAATGGTGAAGTTATTGGTAAAGTCGTAAGGCGAACAGAACAGAAAGTAAGAGGGATTGAAAACGGGCAATAAAAAAACAAACACTCGCGTCGAGGTCGAGAAAAGATGGAAATGGTTCTATAATAGGTTACCACAGGGAGCAGTTTTCCAGCTGCGTACAATCCAACCCTTCGTGGCTGCACAACATTCGCAATAAAAGTCAATCAGTGTACGATATGAACTGAGCAGGAAATAAATATGACTGCGACGTGATAAATTGTCTCATTTCAAACTCTTCCGTGTCACCGTTGGCGTGCAGAAATAAAATCGAAAAATTATCAACGCCCACCGCAGCTACGGTCCGACAGAATATGCACACAATCATTAGAAATACAACTTTCTTTTCCTCCTAATAACTCAATTCATGACAAAAAAAACCCCAGAAGACAATCTTTTGTGCATCAAACAGCATACCGATTCCAGTTTCTTTAAGCTTGCAAAGAAAACGAGGGTGCAACTACTATCGCAGGGTGAGCTGGGCACCGGCGAGGCCGGCGAGCAGGAAATCGGAAAATATTATTTAATTAAAAAACTTCCCCATAAATTATTGGAACGTGACTGCAAGTTTTCAGTGACGCTGGTCAGCGGGCAAAAACCGGTGCCAGTGCTTTCGTCAAACTGTCAGTGCCATTTTTCGCACTCGCAGGACGTTCCTTTTCACTTTCATCATGTTCAGCCGGGCGGTACGGGCGGGTGGGTTTTTTTTTTCTTTTTATACGCAACCTGGTGCAGAACCCGGTGCAGAACCTTTTTGGCCGTCCGTCTTAAATGAACAGACAACGTGCTGGCAGAAAGCTCGCTTCCATTCGGTACACCACATTTTTGCAGATGAAACCTGTGCCTTACCGGAACACGCGGCAGATACGGGAAAGCATGAAGGAAGGAAAAGTTAGTATCCACTTCCCCGAGCTGCGGCAACGAAGCGACCTCATGGCGGGGTTTCTGTTCTGACCCCTCGCTTCTCTTTCCGCCATCGCGTGATAAATTATCCAGTCGAGGTAGGCTGACATAATTATGGTTGCTAGTTGATTTTTGTCTACCCCGGAACAAAACTGTTGGAGCGCTGTTAGTTTGGCGTTGATGAATTAATTTTCTAAAACCGCTAATTCTCATGCCTATTTTTTCTAATTCATTTCACTCTTTTATTTGCTTTTGACGCTCATTTTTGAGTGTTCTACTCCTGGAAAGAAAAACGTTTCATTTGCCAAATACGGCTTTTTGTATATATTGTGACATAATGTTCTTCAAATAGTCCAAAAGTAAACCATTCGCACAATAATACTCCACTATGCATGATTTTACAGGAACGTTAGGTGAAATTTCCCATTTTTGAATTCTCATTTTTGAGGCCAACATTTGAATATTTCCTTTTTAATATCCAAAGTAAATTTATTTAATGATTTTCGAATCTTATCCGTAATCTTAAACCAAGAACATATCTTAAATTTTTGAAAATAAAATAATAACAATTTTATGTTTTAAATAAATGTTTACAATATCAATACAATACACAATACAAAAGAATTTACATCTCCTGTTTAAATGAAGAAAAACTATTTTCATTGACACGTAAAATAATTTAATTTCAGTTGTTTATAGAATAGCACTTCCCAGGCTGATAAAGAAGCTTATTTATTTTTTAAGGATATTTTAAGCTCCCAAAAAGAAGTTGAAATGTTTAACAAAAAGTTGATTGATATATAAACACATTATTAAACATATAAATTGATTCTACCTAAATTGCGTTTTTATTATAAAGCACAAGAATTTATACTTCAGCATGACTATATAAAACTGATCATAATTCATACTAAATTAAAAATTAAACAAATATTAAGAAATGAACAGGTGCAATGAAATGTTAAACCATGCAATCTTCAATTTTGAAAAATGTAGAATATTATTTCAATTATTATTATAAAACAGCCCAATTTTAATCCTAAAGAAACAGATGCTCTTAATATGTACAATAAACATTTTCATTACATTCACAACATTATTTTCATACACAGTTTATACAGAGCGAATGCAAAATAAAACCAAATGAAGTATAAATGCTAACGAGCAGCATATAAAAGCTTAGCACCTCCGCTAGTTCAATAAAGCTCAACACCCTGCCAACGCGGCTCATTAAAAATGGTTTCATTGCACACTGGCCACCTTCCAGTCGCGGAAAAGGATACGGAATCCTCGTAACCGAAACTCGTTGCATTATTCTCATCAACCGAATCCGGCAACTGCGTCCTTCGCCACGGTAAACCCGCATCGTACCGTGTAGCGCAAAGACACGAACGGTAGAGAAAAAAAAAGAAATTAATTGAAAATTAAAATGCATCCACGATACAAAAGCGAACGAAAAACGAAACTATTCTCATTTATCAACCCAAACCCGGACTCTACCCGTCCAGCCATCGTACGGAGACGTGTTTTTTGATGCGCATTATGTGATGGAACCGAGCAGGGCCACTTTCGTGCGATTGTGGTTGCTTTCCCCTGCGAGAAGTGTCTTCCTCTTCAACGCAGGATGGAAGGCTGCCGAAAAAGGATTACAATTGGCGAAAGTGGTTCGGCGTGTAATTGATATTATTCCGGGAGGATGATTTACATTTACATGCCCCGGATTGCTGTAAGGGAACGGAAACGAACCGAACAGAGAGAGAGAGAGAGAGAGAGAGAGTGGCCCCTGCCGCGAAGGAATGCGGGAGAAGAAACATTAATCGGTTTAAGTGATTGCTATAAATAAAATGATCAACGAAAACTGGCAACAATTGTTCCCTCTGCAATGAAGAGAAATGGGAGAGTATGAGTTAGTGCACGTCAAATGCGTCGTAAAGGGAGCTAAAATTAAGGACTCCCATAATCAACTTCGGGTAGCTTCGAGTGCTTCCAGCGGGAAAACGCTGATTACGCTGGCGAGGAAGTTTTAAGCGAAACCAAAGTCACCGGAAAAACCCACGCGCATTGTGGAATCATTAATTTTTCGCCACTGAGAATAAAGCATGCAAATGAGACGGCATCCATTACAAAGGCTTTGTCGCAGTTGCTGTGGAGGCTTCTTTCGCAGAATAGCCCCGCTTGTTTGCAACGTTTTCTTGGTAATGGTAGTGTAGCGCTTCACCTCTAGCGATTAAATTAGCTAAAAAAAAACTACTAAGGCGTATTTCGACCCTTTATTTTCGTCGAATAAACCTATCAGTTTCGTGTTAACTGTTGCTCCCGGAATTGTTTTAGGATCGATTCAACCCGTTCAACTACTAGTAACAGCCAATTCATTCGATACAACTATCGCAAAAACTTCCAACCGGTTCGGAAACATTTTGCAACCATAAATGCTTTACTCAAATCACTCCCCACTCATTCTACTTTTCATCAAATTACGCGTGAACCGATGGAATTCAATCCATTTCCATCCGACCACCCAAAACTCCTCCACAAAACGTGCCTCTCGCCCCCCAACTTATCCGATGATGATCGGTTTTAATTGAAATCCTAATGAAAATGGCCCTGCCTAACGACCGGACGGAACCATTTCGTCTAATATACACCGTACGGTCGGCCCATTTAGCGGGCCGCGTATTTTCGAGCCGAACAAAAAAGGGTTTTCAACAGCGAAAAAGCGAAACAGTTTAGGCTTTGCAATGATTATGAAATTTTAATTCCCCACAATCCCATCACTCTGTGCATGCTGTGGGCTGGAGCGTTTGGCGGAAGTTAGCGCATCGAAGCAGTGTGTTTGGCTTGGTGAAAACACGTTGCTCTACGTTCGCTGTCCTTGGTTAGCAAATGGAAAGGATCCGATCGCATAATGAAAATGTAATCACCCACCCGGTCTGGAGTTATAAAGAAGAGACTGTGACAGTTTGTGGGGAGAAACTTTATTCTTCTTATTGATTATTAGCAAATTTTATATTCAACGCCTTTGAATGAAACTTTAAAAAAATTGTCGCGGAATTTATTTTTTTGTGAGTTATGCGTTCATGTAAGAAATACACTCTACGTGTATACGAAAGAGATGGAGCGTGTGGAAGCAGAAACATAAACCTTAATTTTTATAGGTAGCTTTTAATTAAAATTCACAAAAAAAACTAACTATTTCATCAGAGAAAAAGTGTAACCAATAAAGTTTGAATCTTTATTTTCCATCCTTAAGGAATATTGCTAGTGCGTTGATGTATTGCAAATTGCATACTTTTTGGCGTTTATTTCATAAAATTGTATTTTTACTCCTCGGCACCAGCGCAAGAGAAGATGGAGACTGAAATTCAAAATTATTAGCCAATTTTTATCATTTTAAACCTCAGTAAATCTATCTACCTTCTAATACGGGAATGTTTGAAATGTTCAATCCTTTTTATATTGTTTGGAGCAAGAACGTTCATCCAATCTTAGAACGACAGCTCCTTGAATAAAGGGAGTTCATTTTCATTCGTTCATTCGTTCATTCCTGACGATTCATTATCATATGAAATATGACACATTTGATGGTCCGATCCGTGCTTAACTTTATGTATTATTGAAATCTTTTTCTGCCGTTCTAAACTACATCCATCCAAAAAGTCAGTAATACAGATTGATTCCAAGAAACGATAAAAATTTTACACAATTGGAGTCAAAAATAAGCTGTATAAAACATATTTCGATTGTTGGAACAAATTCTCATCTTCGACCCAGTCACGTGTAACCGCCGACAGCTAATTGCTGACAAATTCGTTCAGCCAAGTACGAAACGTCTATTTTCTTCCGATTCCGAGAAGGACGGCTAAATTGGGCGCTGGCTCAATCTGGCTGTAAAGGCTGCAATGCGATGCTTTTCGGCATTTCCAACCATCGAATGTCCTTTTTCGATGAAAGGCACTTGGTTTGGGCAAGCTAAGCTTACGTAAAACGTGCCAAATGATCGCTAAAATAAAACAGTTCCAAACAGACCGTTTTCCTTCTCGTCCCGATCACGATTCCATACGAGGGTGTGTGTGTGTGTATATCTCGTGAGGAATAACACAATTACACCATTGAAGCTCCACGAACGATGGTCACACATGGTCGGGTATCGTATCGAAGCTCTCCTACGTTCGACTTATTGCCTCGAGAAGCATTAAACTGGCCCAACACGTCCGCGACTTGTCCCCGAGGGATGCTACCAAGCAGGCTGCTGTTAGCGATTCAACGAATGTAGTTTAGCAGCCGGCAGCCGGCCTGTTATCCGGTTATCGTTTAATTAGTGATTATGCTGACAGATGATCTAGCCATTTCAGGCCAAGCCCGCGAAGGGAAAAGTAATTTGTGTCGTCGGCACAATCGATACAATCGCTTAACGCAATTCAACCCGGTCGAAGGCAACTCGAGGCGATGAAAATTTACTGCCATTGGCCATAGTGAAACGGAAACGCTAGTCATTAGTAGCAAAAACTTGCGAGCTTAAAGATCAGGTCAACTATGGTTTATGGAATTGGTTGTTGCATTTATTATGAAGAATGAATGTTTTGGATATTTATTTTGAAACACGCGTAGCTCATGTGGGCAATTTCAACGCAAAACATCTGTTGCAATTTGCACGCAAAAAATGTGCAACAAAAATAACCTTCAATCTCGCGTATGATTAATAAATTAATTAAAATGCACTCAATTAGGTGGTTCGTGTGGTAAAACAATATATCTGCCTCTCGCCCCCTTATTGTCGAACGGGGCAGAGAGGAAAAAAAAACATCCGTTTTCCATTCGCGCGTGCAAACATGTTAAAATTTAAATCACACAAACCACACCGACTGTGCAACAAAAATATTAAATCTATATAATTGACACTAATTGATGCAATATTCAGTGCGATGAGCTTTCGCTCACCAAACGGACACGTTTCCCAGGGATTAGGCGTACTGTGTGGTGTTTTTTTTTGTGTTTTCAAAAATGCAATATGAACATCGCTCTTGCATCCGCGACTAATTGACGAATTATGTATGCTGACCCTCCCTAGCTCGGATTCCACGTAAACCAAAGGTATGGCAAGCAGATGTGCAAAAGTGTATGCCTGTATATTTATACAATATCGCGAGGTTGACGTTTGTTCAAGCATGTCAGCTGCGTGTTTTACCAGCCACCGCTCCCTTTTACTCAGCGTTTCCCCACACCTACGAAAAGCTCTTTTTTGAGGTATTCCAATGCAGCAATGAATGGTGTGGCTTATTTTGGAATGAAAATTTATCCTAATTACCAACGACGTCACCGGTAGCGAGTGCGCGGCTTGGTGGGTTTTGGTTACACTTTTTCGCCACCAGGGAAGGTACCGAAAGTGGTGGTGGAAAAAGGGGGTATGATAATTAAATGTCGGCGAACGCTCGGTTAGGTTGGATTGTGGCTATTTTTGCCTGTTTGTTTCCGAATACAACCGTTGCCTTCGCTTTCGGTCAGAGCTCGTGTGATCATAACCGAAGTTGGGATTTGTGAGCTACTGTGTGAGTGGGTTTTAAGGCAATTTGTTTGCTTTAAAACCATGGCTTAAAGCGCTAATTAACAAGAAAAATCATAAGCACTCTTTTTTGTATGTATCAGGTTGAACAGTCTCGAAAATGAGTATTTAATATGATTGACAATATTTTTTTTCTCATAGGAAGTCACCTGTAGGACATAAAAAGCAAATAAACTATTATAAAAAATAATGTCTTGTATTCAATTCTAATATACAAATATTACGGAGGAGAATTTTTTTTTATTCAAAGGTTTAAAGTTTGAAAAAAACTACAACAAAGTATTAATTTGATATAAATAAATTGAATATTGTTTCTAAACAAATTACTAAGCACAACCAGGTTGCACTATAAAAGTTAGCAAATTATGCATAAAAAACTTTATTTATGCACTAAAATTAACCTCACTAGCACACTCGTATGAAAAGGTACACGAGAAACCCCAGTCCTCACCTAAACACTGTTTGTGTAGTGCGCAGATTTTGCAATCAGTTGCATATTTGCACACGAATCAATCCACCGGCACCGATCCGATAATTATGCTTTTCTAACTTCCTAATTGACCGGCCCCTGATAATTGATTGTTATGCTGATTTATGAGCCTAACGGACCGTACCCAATCCCAACCCAGTGCGCTGCCTCTGCTGCTGCAGTATGGAACCAGAACAACGTCCAAAAAAAACCAAACAAAAATACATCGGCCCATCAAACACTCGCATGCCGGACACGTCCGAAACTGGTGGTTAATTCATTTCCAAAACACCTCGCCACCTACAAACCGAAGGACCGGGCAGGTTTCAACACTCCATAAATTCTTCGTCCGCGAAAGAAACACACTCGGACACACACACACACATATATACAGAAACAACACCTCTAATTTGTGCAACGTTGGTGGAATAAAGATTAGAAAACGATTGGAACTGCCGGATTCTACAGGGAAAGGGACGGGCCGGGCCAGCCGGATCACTTTGAAGATGTTCACGGGCGTCGAAAACCACACAGAATCAATCCATTGTTTATGAGCATGATTTATTAGTGCTATCGTGGGGCAAGATTTATCCGGTGGGCGATAAATTACACGTGCGAGAATGTGTGGATTATGCGGGTGTATTTGCGTGGGTAGGAATGGAAATCCAAGGGGCAGCATAAACTGATTTCGGTTTCGATGTGTTACTATTAGGTATTAGGATGTTTGACACGTGCAGTATGATGTAATCCCTGATAAGATTCATTATCTCCTGAATGTATGCAATGTTATTCCCAATTGAAATAATATTTTTTTCATAGCTTTAAATCATTGACATGAAACTTGCCTTTTCATGCAAATTTTATTTTATACCACAGTAATTAAATAATATTCAAATATAACACAATTATATAGTCCCCAAAACCTCAGTTGAAAAAACAATACAATGAGAAATAAATGAATAAGCTATCAAACTTCTCTTTATTGATTTTTGATATTTTTTATTATTGATATTTTTTCTCTTTATTGTTCCTGCTTCATTCTTAAATGTTTAACGCAGGGACGTTCACTAGTTCAAATGTTTATTTTTGGTGGTCAATGCTGTTTTTTTATTTTGATACCGTACCCACATTTAACGTGCAAATTTTCATTAGCGGTGTGCTATTAAATCTCAAAAAAAAAAATTGTGACCATGCCGAACAAACTATTAAAATTGCTACGTCCTCTCAAAAAGGGACCACTTGATTTTGCAAGAACCGCTAAATCTTCCTCAGCTTTCATCACCGATTGTAATGCCCGATAACGGTTTGACCAGTGTTATGAATGGAAACATTCGGACGACCCTCACCGCCTGCTACCACCCACCACCTCGGCTAGCAAACATAAATAGCGCTTTACTACCACTTGGCATTATCATAAAACGTCAATAAATTTGTCGCTACGATTCGCCGATCCCGTGAGCCCCGAAAAACAAACCCCAAAACGTAACGTTCGCAACGATCCAAGATAGCGTGCGATTGGCCGATGGCAATTCGAAACCAGTCACAGCGCTCATTTTCTACCAACGGGTGGTCCACCTCTCCCCCATTTTCGTTGGCAATTTTCAACCATCATCCAGCAACACTTTCAAGCCCGAAAAAAAGGGGGCAAACGAGACCCCGAACCCTCCGTAAACCGCCAACCAAGCCAAGCGTCGGATTGGAAAACTGCACTTGTAAACGACCGGCAATCCGACCGGGCCGGCTCGGAAAGCCACTCGAAGAATGCGGATGTCGCTGATGCTGGCATCAAGGATGGTTGGCGTTACTGCTAAGTGGCCATTTTTTGCAGACTGTTCGTTTTGGGTGCTGGGGTGTTTGGTGAGTTTTATGTGAGCGGTTCCAAAAATGCGTTTGTTAGAAAAACACAACGTGTTTACTGCGGCCGATGCGTCATTGGCACGATTGAGTAAAACAATTAGTTAAATGCATCCGGAGGGTGTGAATGGAGTGCAAATGTAAATGCAAATTGAAATTGCTACGAACATAGCCGTAGAATCTGCTACATAGCTGCTAAATAATTTTTTTATCAAAGTTCATATAAATGTAGCATTTGATACCTAAACTTGGTTGTAAATAACTTGAAATAAAAA
>JXWZ01005391.1:0-36305 GCA_000956215.1 Anopheles farauti No. 4 | reverse complement strand
AGATACCGTTGACAAGAACACGTTCATGCACCAGTTTGTGCTGTGTGTTGAGAGGAAAATTTTAGGATGTATATGATAGACGAATAGACAAAATGGGAAGGAAAAAAAACCCCATTCTCTACTGTGGCCGTCCCGAGTTGCAGACGCATTTTGCTGCACTTTTTGCCCCGTCTGTTAGAATTACTTAATTATGTGAGTATAAACGGTTCCAGACGGGGTTTTTTTTGTGTTGGAGTTGGAACGTAGGGGACAATGAAGAACCTTTTAAAGCATAGGTTACATGTTGTTGGGCTTTTTTTTCTTTCGTTATGCTGTTTTGTAACTTTCTTATTTTCCGCACGTTTTGAGACGGCATGAACCGTACAGAGATAACCGCGTCAAGTCGCGTCTGATATGCTTTAAGAGCGGTGCTTGTTATGTGCTGCATCTTCATTCAAACGCCCGGCAGCAGTGTGTTAGAATGAATGAGTCCGATAGGACGCGAATCTGTGGCATTCGAGCTACTACACCTCAAAGCAGAGTGGCGTGCCTGAGCGGGGCCAGACGAAGGTTACGCTGGGAATCGATGGAAGACAATGATTTTACATCCCACGTGCTGTTGTTTTCTATGCTTCAACTTCTACCATTACAAGCGCCATTCTCATCGTACTCTACCAGTGAGTCAGTGATGAGCTAAAAAGATAAGCCGCGGAGGGAGAAGTAGTGCCGGCTTCGCTAATGCCGATGAAATTGACGAAGAATTATGATCTCATCAGAGAAACTACGTCTCCGGGGGCTGACGGGGGCTGTTCGTTTATGTAAAGCGTGCTACGTTTTTTTTTGTGTAGTTAGTTTTTTTTTTTCAAGGAAATGGAATTTTCCTCACATAGGCAGTATGGTTTTTCACTTGTGTTTTAGCACATTTAATCATCGGTTAAATGGAACGTTTAATAGACGTACTGATTGAAGTTTACAATCTTTTTTTTCGCTTAGCTTACTTTACATTAAATGTTATCCATTTGTATTAAAATAATTGATTTAAAACAGATGCATTAGTTAAGCTTTCCTATGTTAAGTATTTTTAACTTCAAGCATTGTAATTATGATACTACGGTCTATACTTAATATTTCTTCTAAACAAATAACAGTGCTAGGTATGAACTATGAACAGTATTCATTATTTATTTGTAAAAATTTTGCTGCAGCAATCATGTTTTTGTAAACAACCACAAGAAATGCTCTTGCACCACTGAAATAATAAAAAAACATTTAATTTTTTTATACATTTCAGGTATCTCAATTTTTAAAGTTAAAGTAGCCTTACTATCGGCGAATACAAGTGTATACAAATTCTCATCTAACAGAGAAAATATGTTTAATATGTGAATGTATTAGAAAAGTTCAGTTAAAAAAAACCTAAATCAGTTTTTTAACCTTTCCACCCCGTTAGACCTTTTCGAATGGAAAATAGTTTTCTCGGTTCCGGCATTGCTGCCAGTTGTAGGACGGGTTTATACTTTTTTTTGTCTTCTCATGTCAGACGTTTCGGTTTCCGGCTATGGGACACTTTCCGTTCGAGACACCAGCGACGACAGAATGTCAACGTTCTCGCCGTTTGTCTTGTGATCACGTCGTCCCGATTGGGGTAGCAATTTTTGTGAAATATTTGCATTTCCAGTTCAGTGCCGGATTTGTAGAAATACGCTTTAAATCTCTGATATTTTCCTCATTAGCAAAGTTCTATTTAGGTCCATCTATTTCTAGATAAATGTGAATAACCTGTTTTTATTTTCCTTATTGTTGATCGAGTTATCGTTGACAGTGATAATTACCGATGATAAACAGCCGAAGCTTCGCGAGCAGCTGCAAATTGAATCGTAGTGCTCGTAAATTATTGATCGTTTATTGCAACCCACAAATCGATGCGTCAGAAAATAAAGCAACACAGTCACGAATCGTTGCGGTGATACTGCGTCGTTGGTATCAATTACCGGGTTAACTCAATGTGTTTGTGCAGGTGTGTATTAAACCACGTTGCTTTGCCAACACAGAAATTCCTCGTCCGTGCACAACGCTAGAATAGCATTTCAAATGCTACAGCCGCCGATCTGCTCATTTCAATGCAGAATAAATGTATATAAAGTGTGCAAAATAATGTTCAGTATATTTGGAGCAAAATTAGCATTTACTTCATTACCCAATACTCATTCGCTGTGATGAAAAGCCATCGGCGTTACAATTAGTTTTGCGGTGACACAACATCTTTTCCTTTCTCTTTATCAAGCTGATTGTATTACAAACATGAATTAAATAAAAGCTAAAGGTTTGTTACTAAATATTATAAATGTTATCATCCAAACTTGGGTTTTGTGATGGACTTTATCAGCATTCACCATTTCCTTTTTACTTTCGGTGTTTACTTCTTCTACCAGCTCCCAACATCAGTATGATCTCTCGTGAGACGAATGAGATTTTAATACCCAAAGTCTTCGGACTCTTCATAACCCATCCAAACTAACCAACCAGCGACCCTAGACGACGTCTTATCAGTAGAGCAGTATTTTTTAATGACTCTCACTGCCTTTCGACTGAGACGAATTGATTACTGCCAGTCCTTGTCAAGCAGCATAATTAACTCATCACACCGATCTCTTAATATTACTTTGATTACGTTTGCTTGCATCATAGAAGAATGATAATTATCGTTCATGAGATTGATAATAATTATCCTTCTGCATCGTAGAAGAATGATAATGATAATTTGTTGAGTTTCACTTCAGTTTCACTACATAACGCGTAGCCATATCTTTGCAATCTATGGGGTAATGGAATTATTTTTGGATTTTGTACGTAACGATTGCCATTGTAGCTATTTTGGTTACGAAAACTAGAGATACTTTAATCAAAGAGGTTCTCATTATGCCCCACTAGTAGTGGCCTTGGAATGGAGTATATTCGTTCGTTCTCGTGGTCCGCTACAACACGATGGTAAATGGCTGAATAAACTAATGCATGCTAACGTCAGTCGTCAGTGTCTGTGCCGACTCCAACCGTAGACCAACTTGACGGAGTCATTATTTGAAATGGCAACGCATGTGGCGACACATTGCAGGAACCTCTCGACCGCATTCACACGGGGCAGGAGGAAGGTACGATTAGCCGGTCCGAAACGAGGTGCAGCTCGAAAGCGGTGTGGCAGCAATGTGTTCGCGTCGGTTGCAGTTGCATTCACCGGTCGTAGCAGCAATAGTAGCAGCTGCAATTAACGTCCGTGTCTATCTCAATCAGTCGATCGCAATTCAACAGAAATTAACCCCAACTAAACTTACACTAGGTCACAAAGCACAGTCGCACAAGTCGGTGTGACCGCACCAGTACGGCTGCAAACCACTATTTTCCTCGTTTTCATTTTCCACCAGCGATTTTCCAGCTCCTCCTCCCACCAACGGTGGCGCGACCCGTCGACTGTCTACTAACGAGTGGTCGGACTTTACGCAATGCTATTTCTTAACTCGAGCGTAACACACCTTTGGTTTGAGGTGTTGGACATTTGCCAGGTTCGCTCATCGAGTGAGTTCACTAATAATAAAAAATACCCACAACCGCAACATTGATTGGCGACCGTTAGGTGATCTCCGGCCAGTACCGTAAACGGTGTTGCGCTTTGGACAAGGTTTGTCACTTTTCCATACTGTTTGTTGTAGCCGTTAGTTTGAAACCGAAGAAGATTTGGTTCGGTTTGGTTCAGCACTTTCGATTTTCCCTACCGGCGTTGGTGGTTCGTTCGTGTGTCAAAGAGAGTGTGCCGGCTTGATCTGATGACGGTTGCGTTGCATTTCGTTTTGATGATTTTTCGTTTCTTGTTGCATTGGCCGGCCTCGGCGAAAGGGGCAGCTTGCACCATCGCGGCGATTATTATGCGATGTGTGAAATTAGAGAAACAGCCGCAAATGCGAATCACCGTGAACGGAGAGGAGTGTTCACTGGCAAGGTTGATTGGATTGAGCAAGATTAGAGAACTTGAACTGATCTTACGCTCATTTTGCACCTTTTATTGCTGCAGTTGCCCCGTGTCTTATTCCAATTATTTTAACGATGCTATATTTTAATGCACGAGCTTATTTGATATTCAATAGAAGTAAGTTGGTACTTTCAAAACGACCGTACGATAAAATTAAAGGGGGAAAAACCCCTTGACAGCAATGTTAAGTTTTTGGGACAGTAACAAGATTCATCAAACTATTGCTTTAATTTGAGACTATTTGTATTGCATTTCTATAACATCTGTGTAAAGTGTTATGGAATGTTATCTAAATAAAATTATCCCTGCAAATGTTTGAAAAAAAAAACGAAATAATCTGCACGAATAAATACGTAAATAATGAAATGGGATTTTCTAGGGATAAAAATTCAGAATTCCGAATTTGTAAGCTAAATTTCTTGTTGCCGAACCTGATATTATTTTAAAATAAGTTCTGTGCTGCGGCTTTATCATGTTCTAACACAAATTACCATGTGATAAATAATATCCGTGCGAATGGAAACAAATTATTTTTATTTTAATACTAATACAATAGATCAATAAACATTGCTATCAAAATGAGTACGCGAAATTGATTATTTTAAGCAGTAAAAAACATAAAAATTGGTAAAAGATTCATTAAAATGTCTAAAAATAATTAAACTTCTCGCGTCGTTCACTTGTATAAAAAAGGATTGTTAAAAAAATGCATTATTACCACGATACTATTTATAATTTTCTATAAAGGGAATCACATATAATTTTCGGTTAATTGGTACAAGATTGTATGACCACTCGAAAAGATGTTCCAAACGAATCATAGCGATTTGTTGAACGATGATATGGAATAAGTTGTAGTCACAAATGCAAGGTAATTTAAAGAATTATTCCACATTTAACAATAACTTTCATACAATCATTCGATAAAATTATAGCGCAAATAAAAACGATACTTTTTCAACAAGATATGGTGTAAAAAAACTAATACTTACTATAAAATTCACTTTACCAACCAACCAACTGTTTTGCCTGATAAAGCACTTTATAGTTGCATATTACCAAATGGTTTATGTATCACTATCTAGCCGTTCCATAACGCATTCGTTCGTTCTTGTTGCATTGAGTGTGTCGTATAGGTTTGTCGTTTGGCTTCGCACACCGTTGTGTTACCGTGAGAAAATCGATCGATCGTTGAAAATAATAATAGCCACTGATGAGTTGATACGGATGATAGCGCACATCGTTGAAATTCAAAAAGTCCATTATAGGCAGAGCGAGACGCACGTGGTGTGACAGACTATTTGTTCCGAGAATGTGGAAAATGCAGCACGGGCTACGGAAAGGAGACCGGGGCTGGTAAGCTGACACTGAACATGGGAAAGGTTTTCCAGCCCTACTGGCGTCTAGCCAGCCGTAGCAGCGCAACGAGAAGGGAGCAAGGGAGAAAGAGCGTAAATTATTTCGTTGGCTTATCAGCAGATTGACAAACAATACGTCGCAAGCGGACGTGCTAATCGGTTCCTGTTGATCATGTGTTGGTAGTAAGAGAATGGTGTGTGTATATCATCGTAACTGAACGTTCGCGTAGAATCTACTTTCGTGCCCAACACAGCGTTTATAGTTTGTGGCACGTTTGAAGTACGATATTTCCGCGATTCCAAAAGGCGAGTGAAGTGTTTGGGCGCATGTTTGCTTGCCTTTATCATCTTACCCTTGTTTTACTACATTTACTATATTTTCTTTGTGAATTAGTCACTACAAAGGAAGCTGCTAATAATTTATTAAACAAACAGTTTTGTTTACTGACAATAAATCAATTTAAAGGCAATAAATCGCACAAACCCGTAACGTGATTAATATAGAAAACCCAATAAAATCGATAAAGAAAAATATTTAATTATACATCTTTTCGGACCTCGCCACCCGCGTTCGATTGTTTCGACTCGTACGATATAGTCCGCTTTATCATACAATTCGTCAGGAAACCGTTGTGGATATGCTTATTAGTGTGTGCCGAGCGCACCCGGTCTGGCCAATATCCGGCCAATATTGGCCAGACTCCAAAGTCATCAAGGTGAACAACAACAAACAAAACAAATGGCTATTTCGATGAATTATTGAGAAAATCGCAAATTGATCAATCTTTCCACACTCCTCACGTACAACCGAGTCTACCTTTTTTACGTACCGTGCTTTTTTTTTGCTCATTCCCATCGGTTTATCTATCATCGCGGCCGTTTCTCCCGGCGGGTGAAAAGCGTAAATGGTACATTTTTTCGGATGATTTTCGTGGGTCACCATTTAATGTCCGCCGTAAAGGCTCAATTTCCGTCAGCCTATTTAGCTTCACTTTTATCTTCCTCTTTCTATTATTTGTTTTTCATCTTCGATTTATTTCTAAATTGGAGTCAATTTCCATCTTACAGGAGCTTACTTATGCAAACATTTGCGTTCGAGAGTTTTTTGCCCCCAGTGGGTTGTGAAACGGTGAATGGGGTGGAGCAATCATCGCATCCGGTCTGCAATTCATCGAAAGTGATTCACTTCATACTACAGACTAGCACGTAGTGGTGTCTCCCCGTACTACACAGAGTAGCTGCAGATAAATGCAGCCCAACTCGTCTGCCAATCTGCGAGCAACCGCGTACACTACCTGCCATGGCAATAGCCAACACATGATAAAAAAATCGCTTCATACAGGACTGGAAAATGTAGCATTTCATTTCAACCACCCTGAACACAGCGTCGTTTATTTTTTGGTTTAATAACTATGTGTGTTTGAGGGCCTTTGTATTTGCGTCTTTTTTGCGTCGGAGAGATTGTGTGATGGATGTGCAATTTCGCTTCGTATGCATATCCGCTCCCATCCTCTCTGATTTTTTCCATACCTTGCATCGTCATCTTCAAGCGGAACCAAAATAAAGGCTGGTGAAAATCGATCCAAAAGTGATGCATCCAATCGATCGAAGTGAAAGTTTTGCAGCTCGCAACACACGCGCCCGGAGTGTCTGCAGCGGAACATGATGCGTTTTTTTTTGCTCTCCTTGCTTCTTCCTTCTCCTGATAGTGGGGTGGGGAGTGTTAGACCCCTCCCCCATCCTCCTTTATATTAATGCTCGCTACCACATGTTCGGTAGCCTCTCATCCATGCTGCTGCTCTTGATCTCTTTTCGCCGGGTGTGCCCGGTGATAGATTTTCACTCGTGTTCGGTTCACTTTTACTATACGTGTGCGCCACTTTTCCACTCGTACTTTCGTGCCGCTACCGTAAGCTTTCGTTGTTGGTTTTTTATTTCGTTTTTTTTCTCTTTGCTTTTGTTCACCCACCGTTTGTTTGAAGCTTTTTTCGGGGTATCGCATTTGAGGCTAATAAGAAGAATTACAACGGTCTTGAAATCTGAGCATGGTACGCAGCATTGTCGTTTCCCTTGGTTGATCATGGGTTTTCAAGCGGAATTGTGGGAGTACGACTAAGCGAGAAGTGTGCAAGGAAGGCGGGAGTACATTTGTTTCCGTAAATCATCGTTTGTTTGAATGAATGTTATGGTTCTGGGATAATTTGTTCCACTGGCATCATCCGGGTGTGGTGGATAGCGTGATTAGCTCTCTAAACATTCATTCATTCAACACCTCCTTCATGCCTTTCCCGGTACGTGACACGATTCTATAAGCAGGCTTTGTTCATTGCCGTTTTAAGAGGCTTTAAATCTCTGTGAAGTTGATGGACAAGTATAACAAGCGCTGACTAATTTCGTGTGAAACCATATGGTTTCGGATCGTTCTTGTAAATATTTACGCGACCGTTGAAGTTGGTACGGTGCGTGCAAATGTCACATTCCACATGAAATCTTTCGGAAGTGCGAAATGAGCTCAGTCACAGTCAGTGATGCAGTGGTAAGAAAATACCTTTAGACTGGCATTATGTTTTTTTTCTGTTTTAATTCAGTTTGTGTCAAATCTTTGTAAAAAAGTTCGTTTTGAGTATTTTTTTTAAAAATCTCATAAAATGTTAATAATGGCAATGGTTAATAATGGAAATACAATAAAAAGCCATTAAAATACGATCGTTAAGAATATTATCAAATGGATATTAATAGCATACACCAATAGAACTGGATAATCTTGGCTATCTCATTTCTATATTTTTATCTCCAGTTACAATTAAATTTTTACTAGCACAATCTGTTTACTACTGAAGTTTATTAATGATTGTTCACTATTCGATTCGGTGGGGATAGGCAGTACAAAAGAACACTTGATAATTTGAAAAAAAAAATTTAAGAAACAACTCGATCAGGAAATCTTTTTTGTGATTAAAGAGCATTTACATACACAAGAATTATATCTAGATGAATGGGTTTCTTCAAAGCAGTAAAAAATCTGCAAACATTTGCTTCCGTGCAATAAAGAAAATTAATGAATTAACAAAATGACAAAAATTGACATGACAATCTAAAGTTGCATGCTAGATTGACGTTCAATTAACAGTTAGATGTACCCTGTGCCATGATGGATATTAGATTTTCAAATACTCATGTTTGAATATAAGAAAGGGAATGATTGCAGAAAGGAAATTGTTTGTGCAAAACACTTAGTCGATTACATGGCACGAGAAAATGATTGCAATCTGACACATTAGCTGGTGTGAAGTCGAGAGCAGCCACAGTTGTCTCACTCGTCTCTAATGTAGCGGATCAATAACAAACAATTACCTCCATGCAACCACCACCACCACCATCAAACGACTTTGATCTCGCAGTCTCTTGAGTGTACTACACGAGTAACAGGAAAATTGCGGCTTCCGCTTCCGGCGTGGAATCGCTTATCTTTCGACACCCTCTTACCATCTATGCTCCATCTCATACAATCATGATCGTCGATCGCAGTTGGATCGTAAACACATATATCCGCATCGCTCATGCTGTCGGATGTGTGTCATAATGAAGCACACGCGACTCACACACTCACACACGCGCTCTTCCTTCTTTTCTTCCCGAACAGCTATGTTCCGGTGCAGATCTGGTCATCGAAATCCCGGGCAACCAGGGTCTGGACGATTCGTTCTACCGGCTCGACTACTACCCACCGATCGGCAACCCGGCGTCGAACGCAACGATCGCCTCCCGGGACGTGGGCGATGAGATCCAGTTCTCGAACGGATTGCCCGGTACGCGGTACAACTTTTGGCTGTACTACACCAACTCCACGCATAAGGACTGGCTAACGTGGACAGTGTCCATCACAACGGCGCCGGATCCACCGGCTAACCTAACCGTGATACCGCGCAGCGGTAAGAACGTCATCATCAACTGGAGCCCGCCGGCTCAGGGCAACTACTCATCGTTCAAGCTAAAGATTCTCGGCCTGTCGGACAACTTCGCCACGAATCAGACGGTCGCAATCGAAGACAATCAGTTCCAGTATATGGTGCGTGACCTAACGCCCGGTGCAACGTACCAGGTGCAGGCGTACACACTGTACGACGGCAAGGAATCGGTGGCGTACACGAGCCGCAACTTCACCACGAGTAAGTGATCGTTTTGAGATGCCGACGGTATTGGGGTTAAATGATGGCTAATATGTTGTGGTTCTGGTGTTCTACTAACCGATACGAGTAGTTTTTGTTCCACCCTAGGAAGGAACAGCGTAACAAACGGGTAGATTAGCAACGGTTCCATACCACAATGCGTTTCAGTTCCAAAAAACCTTGTAGAGAACTGTTGAGGTGACTCATACACGGTCTTGACTAACAACGACAGAGGGAGATAGAGAAAGAGAAAGAGTGAATACGGTAACGATAGTGATGTGGTACCCTGGGATGTTTGTAGTTTTGCGTAGACTTTCAAGGTGAACTGGTGTCCGCGATGGTTAGTAGCCGGTATATTCCATCGCAAGCAAACCAACGCCGCAGGGTAACATGATCAGGGTCGTGTATTGGGTGCGATGGGTTCCGAAACGCTGATAGCTAACGGATGTTTCAATTGAAAAGCATATGCTTCTGTTTCCTACGACCACATGTTGTGGCATCGCATTAACTGGATAATGTTTAACAAATTCACTTTGCTCACCACACTGTTGCTTTCCCTTCTGGCCTCTTCTCCTCTCTCTCTCTCGCTCTCTATCGATGAGGGGAGGAGGGGAGGATTTTGTTTTATTTTCTCCTCTGTGCGTCGGACGAATGTGTCCGCTAACAACTAACCCTTTTCCGGATGATGGACAACATGGATCACACTGCTGCTGGCGATGACGGCGACGACGACAACGATGATGGGCCTTTTGGTGTTGGTGTTATATACCTCCTTTGGGGAACGTGATGTCTTTTGCGGGCTGCAATTTGTCAAACTACTCACGTACCGGTTAACGCTAACTTTCAAACAACGCACACACACATATACGCTCTGAAAAAAATACACCTCTGCGTAAATAACAAATCGGTTGGTAAATATTTGCAAACCCATCAACAACAACCTTACCGTACACCTCCATCCGGGCCATGCTCCTGGAACGAAACCAAACCACTTCCTGGTTCGTCTCGGAAAATCATCGAACGCATTCCGATGGGTCGCTGAACACCACACAAACACACGCACATCGTGAATGTCACTACCCTTTCTGTGGACGCCGTGGGGACGTGAACAACAATCCAAATGGACATGCAAAAATACAACGACAACATCAACGTCTGCGTTACAAAATAACACCACATTCTCACCTTCGCACTAACTACTAACCCTCAACTAATGGTCGTTCTCTGGTAATGACGGTGGCTGGTGTTCTCGTGCAGAGCGCTATCGGCACAAAGATCTGCTGGACATTAAGATTCTGCGAGGTAATTCTTCTTCTGTCTGGGGCTGCCATTCCCGGCATTGCACGACGATGCATGTGATGCGTTTGAGTTCATTATATTTATAATTTTGATTATTATACATTCCACGGAGCTTTTTTGCTGAACTAAGAATGGACACCGCGAAAGGGTTGTCCATCGTCGCACAGTTGCGACGCAAATTGTACATTTAGAAGTGATTGTTATTTAAAAAATAATTTGATTTTTTTGTAATTGTATCAATGAAACGTAAATAAGTCCATCGTTTATAAACGTAGTAATTAAATTATAATTTATTATCCAAATTATGTCTATTTAATCAACAGTTCAGTTGCTATCTGGTTAAGGTGATTCAAAATTGCTTGTAACATTTCTTGTTTAGGTTAACATTCGACTGCTTTTAAGTATCTTATTAATAATTTTAAACTTCTTTCATACTCCTCTAAAAAACGCACACAATAAAATCCTGCTTATTTTTTTTAACAAATTCCAATTAGCATGGCAAGCATGACAGAACTGCGTAACATTTAATCTTCCATTGTCAACTTTTATTAAAATTTTCTTTTTTCGTTCTCTTCGCACGTGCTCAGAGCCCAACACGCCCGGAAAGTTCATCGTGTGGTTCCGCAATGAAACCACCCTGTTGGTGCTGTGGCAGCCACCCTATCCGGCCGGAATCTATACCCATTACAAGGTATCGATCGAACCACCGGATGCACTCGGAAGTGTGCTGTACGTTCAGAAGGAAGGTGAACCTCCGGGTCCGGCGCAGGCCGCCTTTAAAGGACTCGTTCCCGGTAGAGCTTACAACATCTCCGTGCAGACCATGTCCGAGGATGAGATATCGCTTCCCACCACGGCCCAGTACCGAACGGTTCCACTACGGCCGATGAACGTGACGTTCGATAAAAAATCCATCACAGAAAACTCGTTCAAAGTTATGTGGGAGGCGCCGAAAGGGACCAGTGAGTTTGACAAGTATCAAGTCTCGCTTTCAACCTCCCGGCGCCAACAGGCTGTTCTGCGAAATGATAATGAAAATATGGCGTGGCTTGAGTTCAAGGACAACCTAGACCCGGGTAAAACGTACCAGGTGGTGGTGAAGACCGTATCGGGGAAGGTAACGTCCTGGCCCGCCAGTGGAGACGTTACGTTGAAACCGCTCCCCGTCAAGCAGCTCCTATCGTCGACCGACAGTAAGACTGGCATCATTACCATCTCCTGGAAGCCGGATGAGTTGAGCACGCAGGACGAATATCGCATCAGCTATCACGAGCTGGAAACAAACAACGGCGACTCGAGCACCATGAGCACCAATCAGACCTCGTTTGCGCTGGAATCGCTGCTTCCGGGACGGAATTACTCCGTCAACGTGCAGGCCCTGTCGCGGAAGATGGAATCGAACGAAACGGTAATCTTCGTTGTAACGCGACCCTCGTCACCGATCATCGAGGATTTGAAGTCGATCCGCGAGGGACTTAACATTAGCTGGAAGAGCGATGTGAACTCGAAGCAGGACAAGTACGAGGTAACGTACACGCGCAATGACACCAACGACGGCAAGACGGTACTGACTACGGAGAGTCGGTTAGTGTTTACGAATCTCTACCCTGGTGCTGGTTATGAAGTAAAGGTGTTCGCTGTGAGCCATGGATTGCGCAGCGAGCCGCATTCCTACTTCCAGGCTGTCTGTAAGTATATTAGTTAGAAGACGTAAACGTAGAAATTCTACAACGCAATAAAATACTCGCGTTTAGATTGTTCGATCATTAAGATATTTTGCATATTCATAACTGGTTCGTATTGTAATCATATAAACGAAAGGAGAAATACCAAATAATAATAAATTCTAACATTTGCACCATGATTATAAATTGCAAAGATTTAATTTTATAATTTTCAATGAATAATCATTAGATTAAAATTGATGGTCACTATTTGGAGATCATTTTATTCAAGAGAGATTTTATTGCAGATCATACGCATTATTTTACCAATTGCCATTACGCATCGATTTATATATTGTTATAGTTTTAAACGAATATTTATAAAATTTTCATTATGTTAGTCAAGTGGTGAATTATAAAATTATCTCTTAGATGTCGATCTTTGAAGAATCTCTCTTAGATTAATGTCCATATTCTATTACGTTATGTCTGTTGTATGTTCGTCAGTTCAAAAATTGATGTTCATTCGTATTTTTTTTTACTATTTGTTAATGGTCAAGCCAAAACAACAAATATACACCAAAAACTGTTTTATAGCCCATAAATTAACGTATTATTTAATTATTTCTAGATCCCAACCCACCGCGCAACATGACAATCGAAAAGGTAACAAGTAACTCGGTGTTGGTGCACTGGAAACCACCGGAGCGTTCGGAATTCACCGAGTACTCGATCCGGTACCGTACGGAGAGTGAAAAGCAATGGATACGATTGCCATCGGTTAAAGCCACCGAAGCGGACGTTACCGATATGACACCGGGTGAGAAGTACACCATCCAGGTGAACACCGTTAGTTACGGTGTGGAAAGTCCCAACCCGCAACAGGTTAATCAAACCGTACGGCCCAATCCGGTTTCTAACATTGCACCACTGGTGGACTCGAACAACATTACGCTGGAATTCCCTCGTCCAGAAGGCCGCGTTGAAACATACATCATACACTGGTGGCCAACAGAACAGCCTGAGCAAGTTTCTATGAAGAATTTCACAGAAGCCAATACGAGTAAGTGACGAATAAAATAGATGAGAATTTTATTGATCACTATGTAACATTTTATTGTTTCCTTTCCAGTTCTACCATACCCGGGCAGCTTAAGTGACGATGAGAAAATTGTTGAAGAACCTCCACTAGTACGCCTGCTTATCGGTGATCTAATGTCTGGAGTGATGTACAATTTTAAAATCCAAACCATTTCGTATGGTTTAACTAGCGATCTTACCAAGCTGCAAACGCGCACAATGCCACTGATCCAGTCAGAGGTGGTCATCGTTAACAACATGCACACGCGTGATACGGTTACGCTTAGCTATACTCCCACTCCGCAGCAGTCATCTAAATTCGATTTGTATCGCTTTTCGCTGGGCGATCCAAGTATTCCGGATAAGGAAAAACTGGCGAACGATACCGACAGGAAGGTAACGTTCACCGGGTTGACGCCAGGTCGGTTGTACAACATAACCGTTTGGACTGTGAGTGGTAAGGTATCAAGTCAACCGATTCAACGCCAGGATCGTATGTTCCCGGATCCGATAACAATGCTTGAAGCAACCAGCATCAATGACACCTGGATCGCGCTGAAATGGGACATTCCTAAGGGAGAATACACTGCGTTCGAGGTACAATATCTGATGAACGATTCGCATTACGTGCAGAACAATACCGTCAACAATCATATTACTATTACGGATCTGAAACCTCATCGCAACTACACCATCACGGTAGTGGTCCGTTCGGGTACGGAATCGAGCGTACTGCGTGTCAGTCTTCCCATTTCCGCAAACTTCCAAACCAAGGAAGCACTTCCAGGACGGATGGATAAGTTCGCACCAATCGATATTCAGCCGAGCGAAATCACTTTTGAATGGTCACTGCCTCCAAACGAGCAGAACGGCATCATTCGTCAATTTACCATCACGTACGGATTGGACGGATCGCAGCATACACAGGTGAAGGACTTCCGACCGAATGAACTGCGTGGGTCTATAAAAGGACTGCAACCGGGCAAATCATATGTGTTCCGCATCCAGGCAAAAACGGCTATCGGTTACGGGCCGGAGCACATATGGAAGCAGAAGATGCCCATTTTGGCACCACCGAAACCGGAAACTCAGGTCGTCCCGACCGAAGTGGGCAGCAGTGCTACGACGATCGAGATACGCTTCCGTAAGCATTACTTCAGCGATCAGAACGGTGTCGTGACGACGTATACCATCATTATCGCTGAAGACGATTCGAAGAACGCCTCCGGACTGGAGATGCCTAGCTGGCGGGACGTGCAATCGTACAGCGTATGGCCACCATATCAGGTGATCGAACCGTACTATCCTTTCAAAAACAGCTCGGTAGAGGATTTCACCATCGGTACGGAGAACTGTGATGCAAAAAAGACAGGCTACTGCAATGGGCCGTTGAAATCGGGCACCACGTACAAGGTGAAGGTGCGTGCGTTTACCGCTCCGGATAAGTTCACAGACACGGCTTACAGTTATCCGATCCGAACAGGTAAGTTGTTGCAAAGTATGGTTTCGGATGGGTCAATATGGGTCAATTTATATTGGAGGATCGTTGGGTATTAAAGTAATAAAATTCTTATTAAATTATCTTTTTCACCGCTATCGTTGGGAAATAAAGCAGCTCTTCTCTCGGTGGATGGTAAGACAAATCTTAAATGATTTGCATCTTAATTGTTTTGCTTGTTCGTGATTGTTTGTGTGTTTTTTCAGTCTTATTTTAAGTTCTTTCGTTTTGCAATGCTCTGCATGGTGCTAAGTAGTGATTGTTTTGTTCTTTTTCGACGTTCGTGGAATATTACAATCATTTTGTTTAAAAATATTAATTAAATTATTTAATCCATACAATTAATTGCTTTAGAATCATTCAAAATACCTCAAATGAATTGAAAAACTCAACTGAATGTCTACGAATATATGCCATCCAAACTCCATTGAATGATATATTATATTATGTTCAAAAAAATAATCATTTCTAAGCTACGATGAACGTGTCGTTGATCTACTTACATCATTATTAGTACAATATTTATAAGATTTTTAACTACTGCATGTTATGTGCATGTTGTACTCCTGTTATCTCATTTTTTTCGGCTTCCTTCTCACATCAACCATATCAATCAATCATGATATGTTAAGTTTAATATTTTAATAAATTCTACCTTTCATCTTTTAGCTCAAGATAACACATCGCTCATCGTTTCCATCACCTTGCCATTGTTGATCATTGCAATGTTGGTCGGTATCGTACTGTTCCTTCGTCGGCGACGACACACGGGACGTAAAACTACGGAACAACGGACCAACGACAATATGTCTCTACCCGACAGCACCATCGAAACAAGCCGTCCAGTTTTGGTAAAGAACTTTGCCGAACACTATCGAATGATGTCGGCTGATTCTGACTTTAGGTAAAAAAAACAGAGACGTTGGGAAAACTATTGGATAATACTAAATCCCCTGTATTTCCGTGTAGATTTAGTGAAGAGTTCGAAGAACTGAAGCATGTCGGCCGGGACCAACCATGCACGTTTGCAGACCTACCGTGCAATAGACCTAAGAATCGTTTTACAAACATTTTACCATATGACCATTCCCGATTTAAACTTCAACCCGTAGACGACGAGGAAGGCTCAGACTACATTAACGCGAACTATGTACCGGTAAGAAAATATGGATAACGTTTCTTATTAAAAATGTGGGGACAGTATAACTTAAACTTTTAAAATTCCAGGGTCACAACTCTCCGAGGGAATTCATTGTAACGCAAGGTCCGCTGCACTCGACGCGGGATGATTTTTGGCGTATGTGCTGGGAAAGCAATTCGCGTGCAATTGTAATGCTAACGCGAACCTTTGAAAAGGGTCGCGAAAAGTGCGATCACTACTGGCCACATGATACTGTGCCAGTGTACTATGGTGATATTAAAGTGACACTACTTAACGATAGCCATTACCCGGATTGGGTTATCACGGAGTTTATGATGACAAGGGTGAGGATAGCATTTTTTGTTATTACTTTAAGCGAAATGCAATAAACCATGTTTTTATTCTTTATCTTCAGGGTGAACAGCAGCGTATCATACGCCATTTCCACTTCACGACGTGGCCCGACTTCGGTGTGCCAAATCCTCCTCAAACGCTTGCGCGATTTGTGCGAGCCTTTCGCGAGCGCGTCGGGCCCGATCAACGGCCGATTGTGGTGCATTGCAGTGCCGGTGTCGGTCGGTCCGGCACCTTTATCACATTGGATAGAATATTGCAGCAGATACAAGTGTCCGACTACGTCGACATATTCGGCATTGTCTGGGCAATGCGAAAAGGTATGGAAATGCAATTCCGTTGGGTCGCAAACTATACAGATATGTTTTTTTAACCTCACACAACTTAATACACAATTCTACACAGAACGTGTCTGGATGGTACAAACGGAGCAGCAATATATCTGTATCCACCAATGTCTGTTGGTCGTGCTGGAAGGTAAAGAAGGTACTGAACGTGAAATTCACGACAACCAGGGCTACGAAGGTACGTATTCGATTTCAAATGAACGATCTAACAAAAGAAAGTGTTTTCCACATCGAACAGCAAAGCTTGCAAAATACGTTTGTCGGCTGCTAAACTCAAACGTTTGGCAAGTGGTTTTCACGTTTCGCAAGTGCCTTGCGTGTTGTACACTCGCAGAGAAACAGGCTTCGCCTCATACGTACATTGCTCAGTCACTTACATTGTTAATATCGCCACCCTTCCAGGGTGATCAAATAATCATGGCGCCCAAAATCATGATCTTAATTCCTACCACATATTCTCACACGAATATTCAATCGTTTAACTTCATCTGCTAGTGCCGCTTTTCTGTCGGCTAGTGTTTTAATAAAATGATTAAATTTTCTGTGGCCAATAGATACTAAAAACACGATTAAGGTTTTCCACTTTTGCTTCCTGGATGGTTTGGTTTAGTAGATTTTCATCGGTTGTTTTTCTTTTTCGTTTGTTTGATTTTGGTTTTAAACAAAATAAACGCACTAACTCGTTAACCAATCTAACTAACTCGAGCAATGCGCTTGCATGAATGTTCTTTATTATCGATAGATTAACAGGGTTTCTAACCGATTGTTAATATAACTAATTCTAAAGTTTAATTGCGGGTGCATATATTGTTGTTTTAACATGATAACTTGTATTTAGCAATAAGTATAACTATTGGGATAGTAATTTGAAATTGGGAAAATGCTTTAAGTTTAGAGAAACAGAATTAAGTTTCGAAAAATAATATCTTAAAAAAATTTATAAAATTAGAATATTTATCAAGCAATATTTAAAAAATTGGATCCAATTAAGCCCTTAAATATTTACTTATTGTAAGTTTAATGATCTTCCGCCGTGTTCTTTTCGACAATTTTGGGATCATACATGCATGACACATAAAAAAAAAATATAAATAACCTACCCAACAGGCTAATAACGTAAGTGTGCGTTGTTCATGTTTGTGTATTTGATTAAATTAATTTGTTATCTACATCATTACTACCAATTTAGTTATCAATTATACTTGCCGGTAGATAGTAAATATCGGAATGATTTGAAACGCTTTTTTCTATTATTTCTATTTTCATTTCCCGTACGCGAATCGTCCGTTTCGATGAAACGAAAATTGCAAAATAAACCAACCAGATGAAAGCCTACTAAACCAAACGATTTACGGTCATCTAAGCGATTCGCAAGTACGGTTAACCTCCGTTTGAGGTAGCTACGATAAGCTTACCCAGCCTTCAATCTTCTGCGCGCTCGGTATCTATGAGGAATGATTGAGACAGATCGAGAGATGACCTTTTTTTGTCGTTATATTACAATAATTAATAATGTTCCTTTTCTGGGCGGCCCGCGTCATCGGTGGTGCCACACAATAAACTTTCGAGCTGTGCTAGGATACGTTGTTTGCTATTGATATTTTCTCTTTCTCTATCCTTTTTACTCCTTTTCGAAAACTGTATAAATTGGGCTTGTTGTATAAAAATATTCAAACAAATCCGTAATCAACCGTTGCAAACTGTGCCGCACCTGTAATCTACGCGCGTTGTCTTGTGCACACTCACCGCGACCTCTATATCTAATCACGGGCTTTGTAATGGTGTACTGGTTGCTTGGATTGGATGTAATAACGGTGAAATACTCTTATACGCACACACAACCGCCTTAATGCACTTCATTGTCGTATGGCCGAACCGCTTACCTCCTTACGACAAACGAAAAAATCATGTGCGCAGAACCTCGGGATGACGATCAGGAGCAATCCGAAGAACAGCAGCTGATAGAGAATCGTTCAGACGAAGATCTGGACGAAATAGCTGCCCGAGAGCACCAGCAGCAGCATTGTCAGGAGAACGGTACGACCACCGTCGTTGAAAATCCAGAGCTCGATCGTCGAAGAAGTGGAGGCCAGATTGATATAGATGGGTTACAGCAGCGAAACTATGCCGCAGGCGACACCACAGAGGAAGAGTTGCTTGATGAGGAGGAGGAAGAGGTTGAGGTGACGGTTGATGGGTTGATGATTGTATCTAAAATTCAACCGCATTCGGTTGCCACAACACTACCGATAGGTGATGGGCAACAGCTGCAGCAGCAGCACTCAATCAACTCCGTTAGCAATAATGAACGTGATCAACCTTCCTCCGGGCTCGACGAACGTTCCATCGGTAGCAGTGGAACAAACAGCAATAACAGTGCCAACAGTGGCTACGAGTCTAGCCCTCACAAACGCCGATCGATGACGGTCACGAGTCAGGAACGAATTCATGATCGACGATCGCTAAGCTTCTCCACTGGTGGTGGCGGAGACTTTGGTAGCAAAGTGGACCCATCGAACAATGTTCCCGATCACCACCATCAGTTAGCACAGCATACAGTCCACCAAGGAAGCCAACAGCAACAGAGTGGTCTTTCATCAACCCAACAGCAACATCCTAATCAGCCAACGGTCGGTGGTAATGGTGGTGGTGGTGGTGGTGGCGGTGGGAAGCTGTGGAAGGAAGAAAGATGACAATTAGAGAACGATAGCGACAATCGAAGCAGCGGCCGGAGCAGCATCGTGATCGCTATCAACGACAACGACAGCCATGTAAATAGCAACGCCTCGAACGTCGTTATCCTTCGCGCGGATGGTGAAGATGACGATCGCACGATGGCAACAACGAAGGACGATGAAACGGAAATCGACGATGGGATCGATGGTTCGGACGAGGGTGACGACGATTTGAATGTTTGTGGATCGGAGGAAGGCACCACCCGGGCCGGTGTGCGAAAGGATGGCGTTGGAAGTCTCGAGGTCGACGAAGAGGATGATGATGATGAGGATGACGAGCAAACGAACGAACAGCGCGAGCTATTGCTGCACCGCCGAAACGAACGAAACGTCCGAGCGGTAGCGGCTGCGATGGTGGCGGGAGCTGTAGCGGGAAATGGCACGATGACTGGGGTCGGAGTAACGACGGTCGGTGGCGTTGGCCGGTACAAACACCACAGCTACGTCGAGGTCGAAGAGGACGAACAGGACGACGACATCATTGTGATCGTGGACGAAGATAATGGCAGCGGTGGCGGCGTCAATGGCGGTGACGTCGGCGGTATTGGTGTTGGTGGTACTGGTGTCGGTGGTAGTAATGGCGTTAGCGATGAGCTGTATTTAAAACTGAGAGAAATGGGTTGGTAGTAATTAAATAATATTTCTTTTTTTCCCCGCTTACATGCTTCTAATAATGTTCCCAAATGTTAGTGTATTTTTCGTTCATTTATGCGGTTTATGCTTTTTTGTGGGGCTTTTACCCTATCACTCTGTTAACTACTCTTTTGTTCCTTTACTACTAACATACCTCATCTATTCGTGACCAATATTGCCCGGAAGACATGTATCATACAAAACTTCTATCTTGAATTGGTATTTACGAAAGTAATTATCGCTTAAGAAACAGTATTACCAATGCTGGCCGTACATACATTGTCCATAGTTGTTCGAATACATATTATTCACATTTTATAATGACATCAGTTTCAAATTGTTATTATTGTTATTATTAGGTTTCTTTATCGTCCTGTAAAGTAGGAGTTCTATTGTTGTATAAATCATACAAATATCAGATACGCTCAAAGTCTATAGACGCGTTGAATATCGAAACTAGTTAAAACAACGAAACCGTGGAAAAGCAATTTGATATTATCATAGGTTTCAATGACACACTAACTATATTTAAACAATCTAGAACTTCATACAATATATCTCATTTGTATTCTTTGTCATCAGGAGGATTCATATTTTTCGAGTTTCATGAGTATCTATTTAGATACGTAGTATGATTTTTTTTATTCCATGACTTTGTATTTTAACTATCTCCAAAGTCTCTGCCATTTCTGGCATGTTTATCAAAGCTATCTAAATTTCTTATCACTCTTTGTAGACGATTCTAGAGATTTATATTTTACTGACATCTCTATAAATTAGGGAATTGTTTGAAATGATTATTTTTATTAATGAGAGATTGTAATATCGGAGTTTTATCTCTACTCTGCAGAGGAAAATAAATGTTGCGAATAATTGCTGTATATAAATGTGTATGGCTTTGCCAATGTTGATTTTCTTATTCGTTTGTGTGAATCAACCAGAAGCTTCATCTGTCTACTTGATTTTCTGCAAGCTAAATCATCTGTTTGAAAATTGGTTTAGAATAGATTTGTTAAAATTGACAGAAAAAAACCCAATCTCACTCGATTGGTATTATAGGCCTGAATTCATATTAAGATGAAAAAAAGGTTCTGTTATAACAACAGAAATGAGTGAGATGCAATTCCAATTGACGTACGTCTTCAAACAGAACTAGCATGAAATATTCTTAGGATCGTTCTGTTTGTTCTTGGTTTTTGTTTCACACGTTTCAACCTGTTCTGAATGCTGGATGCAACTGCATGCATGCATTCATGTGTTTTGTTTTCGTCTTATTTTTTATTATTAACGCATTATTCCTTACTCATACTAATTGATATCTGTTTTCTTCCCTACGCAAACGACGGAATGTAATTTATGAAACTGCCCAACCCGGACACATTCTACCGGCACAGATGACGAAGGAATCGCAGAATCCGGAATGTAAACCGTTGACGTCAGGTGTGTCATCGTAATGAAAAACCAGTTCGCCATGTGTATTTCCTCGACCCCCCAAACGCATAGAAGAATAGAATCGGCCATCGGAATCGGCAGCGTAGCGAGAGAAGCCGCCGTGCGTTTCGTGGGAAACAAGCATTGTAATTACTATTTAAATCATCCCTCCCCGTCCTACCCTAGTCCCCGCCATCCAACTCCGGCAGCTCTAGGACCCGTTAACATTGCGCTATAGCTGAAATCTAATAATAATCGGTGTATGTGGCAGCTACGGAAATCTCTATATGAATAGTCATCTCGGTTGGAAGGAGACATGTTAAGCAAAGGGAAAACGGTGAAAGACAACCGATGAAACAGCAATCTCAATGTCATTGTATCAAGTAGGCAACGACGACGTCGGCGTTTATGCTTCGATATTGTGTCACGATATGACAAAAGGTGGCCATAGCCACTTCAACTGGTGCTAGTGTGCTAATGTTGTAATTGTATAGTAATTGACGTTTTTTATTCGAGCGAAATCTCATATCGGATGCAGAAAAATGAAGGTGTAAAACAAAACCAACAGCGAACATTTCCTAACTTAATTCCAATCGCTAGTAAATCGGAAAGTAAATTCGACTTCTATTTCCATGTCGCATATCGTGATCGCAAATTAACAAAACATTTAAAAAAACAAGAAACGAAACATTACAAACGAATGGAACGAATATAATCTCGACAAAATCGCAGCTCAAATAGCAATACGTGCTCGTGTAAAAGCTTAAAGTAAAATTGTTTATACCTAGACCTATTTGTATACCGGGTCGGTTCGATATAGTTAGTACCTACGTATCCCTCCTCCATCCACCTTCTCTCCCTCTGCCTTCCTTCCTTTCTCGCTCCCAGTGGACGAAGCGGCAATTCCAGGCGACAAGCCACGACGACGATGCAATGTTTTCAGTTCCAACCATGCGAGCAAATAGTTTGTAGGACGAACAAAATGGGCTTTTTGACGATAAAAGAAGCGATAAAAACTTACTCAATAATCAAAAACATACAAAATTAGGTAACATGGAAGGGAAAAAGGAATTATAGAATCCTTAGAGTCCCGTTTGGCAGTTCGAATAGTTGCGGTGGGCTGCTCACTGGCTGTGTTATGATTTCAATGGGCGTTCAATTTTAATGCAGGATTGTTGACTTTTTACAGTAATTCTCTGATTGTTTTATGGTGCGGAGGTAAATAAAGTGCATGCATCCGCAAACGTTCGATGTAATTTGTATCGTGTAAGTATTGATTTATACATTTCATATTTCAACTAAACCTCTTAATTTGGTCTTTACCCGTTACTGTGGTTTTGAAAAATGGAAGTCTTAAATTTTCAAAACATCATAGATCCGGAAGGTGACAAAACTAGGATATTTAGTTGAATTATAAAATACATAAATCAAAACTTACACGATACAAATTGCATCGAATGTTTGCAAATATACACACTTAATTTACCTCAGCAACATAAAACATATAGTATTTAATGCAAAGTGTATACAATCCTGCACCAAAATTAAACGCGTACTGAAATCATAACACACCCAGTTTCCGGTCCACCTCAACTCCTCCAGGGGACACTAGGGACTCTACAATTTCTATTTTCTTTGCTTTTCACCCAAAATTATACTTAGTCGCGCATACGCAATTTTGGAGGGTAAACGGGAAACCCGAGCTCTAGGATTTATGTAAACTATGGACAGGACAGGAATGTAATGTTGCGTTTAATTTTTTATTTCGTCTTCGCTGCATGTACCCGTGTACGGAATCGAGCTGAGGAATGATCCACAACAACAACAACAAAAAAAACACGTGTCAAACATTTGTAGTATATCTGTGTAGAAAGGTGAAAAAGCTAACGGGTTGCAAGTATTTAATAGCGAGTAAAATGCGATAAGAAATAGAACGAACGTGCGCGACCGCGCGAGAGACAGAGAGAGAATGATGAGACCGATCGAGGACGAGATGACGATAATTCGCACTTATTTACATTCTTAACCACGAATTCGACGGTTGGACGCATGCAAGAGTGTGTATGCAGCAGCAGGGTTAGATATTGTTTTCTTTTACGTGTTTTTTCTATTTGTTTTCGTTTTTAATCAATTCCCGTTGTACATATTTGTAGGATTGTAGGGTGTAAACATTCAATGCAATCATGTTTTATTACAAAATACACTAGGTTCTAGTTATGGTTAAAACAAAAAAGAAGGATAATGTCGCTGGCCCAGAATGAAGAGAGTGTGAGAGAAAGAGAGAGAGAGCAAAAGATGGTCAAAATGATCATTTTTCAAATAACAAGCGCGTATGAAGGAAGGGAAAACATGTAAAAATGAGCTTGCTACGGGCAGCAACCCATCTTGACGCGGCGCCTTAGGCGTACGAAGATTTGTGCTACCGTTTCTCCATACAATAATCGGTCCAATGCGGGTTGAATTACATCGACAGGAGGGATTCATGTTACGTTTGCGTTTCCGGATGTTCCAAAACCCACCTTTCACAACAACGCAACATACATTTATTGTACACACAGACACCACCTCACATTAGAAAACGACTCCAAAAAAGCCACAGAGTGTAGGAACGATAGTGGCACCAGGACCACACGCAGGTTTTTTACAACGTTTTATTTTTGATATACAAACACTGCCTTTTACTAGGCTCAGGCAATATTAGTTAGGAAGAAGCGAATGATTCCACCACACCGGTTATTGGAACTTTTTTAGCTCGGATGATCTTTGTTTGAACCAAAACCAGATTTTAAAATACTACTTATACACACACGCACACACAAGGCGCAACCCTAGTAGAAGCGTAATTCAACCTACCGATAGTAGAGAAGCGTATTATATACACAACATCGCGGCCACAGCAGTGCATGCTGTCTGTTGTAGCGAGCGATAAACAAAACCTACCCGACATTATATTGAATGCTTCCGTACGTTTTACAGTTTTTAAAAAGCGGTGCAATGAAAAAAAAGAAACGATAACTACAGAAAACGTCATATCAATTACTCCATGAAAACGAAGAAGAAAAGTCAACGCGAACAACATGAACCACTCAAACGATACTACTGTTTGTGATTTGCTTTTCTTGAATTAAAATGTGAAACTATCCGAAATCGTTCCAAAACAAGCATCATGAGGAACCGCAATATCATTAGCAAAAATAAGTCCGCCTTTTTAATTTAATTACATTGGTTCACCGTGTAGTCAAAGATGGCTACGACGATCTCGGATTGGATGATACAACATCCGCCAGCTTGACGTTACCAGACTGCCACGGTTACCAAGCAACAAAGCGATCATGTGCTTGCACGTGGGAAGTTTTTCGATGAAAAAAATACTGTTTACAATGAAAGCGGTAAAACCAAACTACCACAAATTGGCTCATTGTGGACCGTCTGTAATTTTATCTTCTTTTTATTTATTATTTGCGCAAATATTGTTATTGGATTGTATTTACTTGAATCCAATTTCTCAACAAAAAGCGTTATCTGCACGTTTTGAAAAGAATAATGTAGTTTATTCAAACTTACTCGTGTGTTTTTACAAGCCTTGCAAGCCCACCCACGCCTAATAGATGTTCCGTTGCCCTCTGGTGCGGTTCGTTTCGATCTCTTATTTATTACATTAAATACATCGCACTTAATCTAGCGAAAAACGAATTGTGGGCACATTGTTCAATTATTCATTCCACTAAAGACGAGATTAACGGCCGATTCGACGTTTCCATTGCACACGATCAGTGCCTGCAAGTTTGTCTCCATGTCAGTCAGTCCCATTTCGCGCATCGTGTCTAGTTCCCGCCGATACTGTCCGATGCTGGCCGCAAGCGTTGAGTGTTGCGACATGGTCTGGGCACCGAGATCGTTACCCATCGGTTCAGGGGCAGGGGCGGTGCTAGCCGAGGCGGGACTTGTGTCCATCGGTTCAACAGTTCCACCAGCAGTCGTCGATGGTACACCTCGTTGAGTTGCATGTCTCGTCGGGGCAGAACTTGTCGAGCCGGAAGCTGCTGCTGCTGCTTGTTCGCCACGTTGTTGCGCGAACATCATCGATATAGCATCGATCAGCATGCCGGACGTGATTCGACCTTCAGTAGCTGTATTTCCTGCAGAGGGCTGTGAAAGAGCGGATGTCGAAGGTTGACTGCCGCTAGTGGTAGCGACCGAAGACGTTGAGGGCAGATTTGCACCGACATTTGTCGAACCGGAAGTGCTTGATCCATCGCTTGCCTGATCCTGCTGATTGGCCCGGTTGTCCGCATCGCGCTGGGAGATGTTTGAAAGTGAATTGTACGAACCGCGCGATCCGGCGAACGCTAGGGCCGATGCAAGATTGTCCGCCGTAATTCGACGGATCGTGTTCGGAGCGGTGGATGTGGTTGGTGAGGCAGTGTTCTCATCACTGGACGACGAATCCGACAGTGGATCGTCTAGGGCACTTTCGATTGGAGCAGATAGATGGCAGTTGGCCACCTTCGAGATCATCTTGGAGTTGAGCAACTGCACGATCGTGCGTGATGCTTCGAGCAGCACCGGATGTTTCGGAGCGACACGACGAATCGTGTCCGGTTGCTGCATCGACGAGAGCAGGATTGGATCCTTCAGCATTGACAGCACGAACAGGTTGCGTCTGATCGCCGGGTATGCATCGAGCACATTCTTCATGAACTCGGGCTGACGCACCTTTTGGAAATTGGACGAATCAACCGTGCGCCAGATGGACAGCATCTCCTGCACCTGCGCCTCGGTTAGTTCCCGTTCTTCTTGCTGCTTCTGCTGGTCCTCGGCGTTTGGCGGATCCTTTTCGCGACGCTTCTGTATGACGTGTATCATCGAGCCGTCGCTGATGCCTTTGTTCTGCAGGATGTCGTCGGTCTTCAACAGACAGCCACAGTAGATCAGTTCTGGTGTTGAAGAAAAGCAAGGCGACGCAGAGTGCCCGCCAGTGTGTCAGTAAGAACGACCGACTTATCTTGAAGGTCACAGTACTTACCGAAATCATCGGACGCCACATTGTTTTTGATCAATTTGGCCGCCTCCGTGCGCAGCTCTTCCGTTCGGCTGCTCAGATCAACATTGTCCAGCTTTAGTTTCTGGTACGGTTTGAAGGGCAAATGCACACCCAGATAAACGAAGGGCATCTCTCGCTGATCGAATGTGCACGATGAAAAATGTTTCCTAAAAGGGATTTTACACGGTTTATAAACTGTACGTGTACGGTTCTATGCACTATTCGTAAGCAAGTCTAGCTGCAGAACAACAACAAAGCGAACGAATGACAACACAGTTTTAATGTTGACAAGACGTCAGCTGGTAATTCGTTTGACAGCTTTGACGTCAGGGCAGGGTTCGTATTCACGTTGGGGATAACGAACATTGCAACGTTATTATAATTACAGTTTTGAAAAAAAACCGTTGAATATTTTTTATAGTGATTGAAAACTTCGCAGATAATATTTTCAAAATTCTAGTCAAAATGTAATGGAATAACGTTTATGATAAAGGTAAAACAAATATGTCAAGGAAGTACGTTTAGTTTAGTTTAATTTTGCTTTTTAAATGCTGTCAACAACTGTTACGTGGTAAAGCGTCCATCCATTCCCGAACATTTCTCACCCATTTTTTATGTTTAAAAAAGACTCATTTTGATACTGCAGTGATGGCATTGTAATAAAGAATGAATTGTTTTTTTTTGTTCAACTGTACAGCTTATCAGTGTTCGATCGGCGAAACAAGTTTTAGTTATTTCATTAGAATAGCTCAGTTTGAACATAAAGAATTACAAACACGAATCGGCAGCAATAGGTCTGAGAAAAAGTATATTATTTTAAATTATTAGGCAATGTTTAAATATTCAACACCGAGTACCAAGTGCCAAGTTGTTATATGTATATCATAATTGCAAAAAAAACATTATTACCAAAAAATAAACATTGCTCGTTTCTAAAATCGTTATAGTTGCGTTTATTGCTTCATTCCATAAGGTTTCTTACTCACTATAGGTTTGCTTGCTCATCTCTAGACATTTTGAGAAACATTTCTGTTCTGTTCTCTATCGAAACACGATTTTGTTTTAAGCTTCCTGTATGCACACCGAACATGTTCAAGCGCCTTGCTTAGTACTATAAATAATTAAGATGCGTTTCGTTGCCTACAAAAAATACACACACACGATCGTAAAAAAAACGGTGGCTTCCCCCGTTGGTGGGTCCCCCTTTATACGAGACACCTGTACATGTGATTGCTAACACGAGAAAAAAACATAATTTAGTTGTGTACAGTAAGTAACAAAAGCTAGCATCCCACTCAGTCGCGGGCATCGTCACTGCGTTGAAGGATCGGTTTGGTTTCCTCGCGGGGATGGAGGTATGGAATTTTATTCTGAAATTATACTATCGTCAAATAAATATAGTGCTACGCGGCAACAGCTGCTACTGTATGGTCCAGTGTAGTCCGCATACGTTTTTAAAATAAAAAAAAAAACTATGAGTAAATGGATTGTTAAACAAAACTATTACACAAACTTGTTGTACGCACGGAAATTTTACAAACGTAAGGAATTTAGTGGGCGCCCACTCTCCAGTTTGGTGAATAATAATGTGGAAATGTATTTGTGTATCGTTAATTTAAATAAACTTGAAGATTCGTCGTTTCAAGTTTGCTTTCGTTTAAAGGCCTGCTACGATTTCGATAGGCGTTGCCAAGAATGTTTTCATTTCGTTTTGTTTATTTTTCTTCTTTATTCAAATGCCTGATTTGATTTCATGTTCGTTTTTTACCAAAAAAAAAAAGTTTTGTCTTTCTTTGTGTCGTGTTAGGTTTTTTTTCGTCAGTTTCTTTAGAAGAATCCAACACGCACCAATTCGTCAATCCGCCATCCTCTAGTCGTTCGTATACTAATTCCTCTGCGCTAGTAACTCTACCGGAGAACACGTGCGGTCCTTTCGTACGCACACTCACACAAACACTCAATTTTACACGCATGCGTACGTTCTTCACACAGAAAACGGAAACGACACACAATACAATTCATCATTAACAATCCGGAATGAAAGTACGATCCGCGGAACAGAGCTCCGAGATGCGTTGCGGCAAACCCCCTTGCAATTCTTCTCTTCTCTCACAGATCGGTAATGATGTCCGTAGTTTCGGCAAACGAGCGACCACTGTGCACGGAGCTGGAACGCGTACTGACCACACTGCTGGTCTCCATCGGTGGGGACAACGTCATCGTTGACGATAGCCCGACGCTGGCGAGCGCCGAGTTGGCCGTATCGGCAATCACCTGCATTTGACGCTTCTGTAAGTCGCCATGCAGACGGGTCAACGTTTCCCGGATCTCGACCGTTGTGGGTTGGGCACGGGCTAGGGCGGCGGATGCGTCCCTCAGTGCATCACTGTAGCTGCCCTGCTCCATCAGTGCCTTCGCCCGGGCGTAGTACCCATCGTATGCGTTCGGTTTAATCTCGATCGCTTGCCGCGCCAGCTCGATCGCTTCTGCTACATCCTGGTGTGGTCAGAAGACATAGTTTAAGTGTTAGTGTAATCGTTAGATGGGAACGCCGACAAAACAAACAAAAAAAAAACAAACTTACGTTCATTTTTCGCTTGCAGCGGGATAGATTGAGCAAGAAATTAAACCGCAGCTGCTGGAACGTAGCCACATTGTTGTTGCTGTGATTGTTATTGTTGTTACTGTCCGGGACGGGTGCCCCGGTAAGCGGATCGGCCACCAACGTACAGCCGGGATTGCCGTTAACGTCACTTCCCGGTGCAGTTGGAATCTTCTTCAGCGCGTACTGATACCGATGCGATGCTTCCTGCAGTCGATTCTTCCGGTACAGCGTATTACCATCCTCCAGCAGTTTATTCAGCAATATTAACCTGCAAGTAAAACAAGCACAAAATGCTTAGTAAATCATCGTTTGTTTTCATACAAGAATGCACGCACATTATTTCCGGTTTCCCGTTCGCCATGGCCCAAGTTGCGGGGCCCAGTTTGGCACCGCGCTTCAGAAACACCTGCACGACCTGCACATTCCGGCAGGCGATGGCACGATCCAGCGGACGCATTCCGTTGATGTCCACGTGCTCGATCTGCGCACCGTGATCGAGTAGCATCTGCACGAGGGACGCCGATCCCTGGTAGGCGGCTAGATCGAGTGGTGTGCGGCCTGTTCCATCCGCATGCTGCTTATCGGCTCCACGTTCCAGCAGACACTTAGCTGCCTGTTGCTTTCCGCGCAGGCAGGCCCAGCTCAGCGCCGTTAGGCCATCCTTATCTTGGGCGGTTAGTGCGGCACCTGTAGAAAATGAAACGTTTTTTGTTTCATATCAAGAACGATCAACATCTTCTTTAACTCACGAACTTACCTCGGCTGAGCAGTAACTCAATAATCCCTACGTGCCCTTCCTCGGCCGCAATCATCATCGCCGTCTTGCTGTTCGCCTCCGTTTGCTCACAATCGGCGGGATGCTGCAGTAACCGCTCCACGATCGCCCAGTGTCCTTCCTTTACGGCGATCAGCAGCGGGGCCATCTCCTTCCGGTTGCGTACCTCCGGCGATGCACCGCGGCTAAGCAGGATGGCGATCGTTTCCGTGTGCCCATTGGCACAGGCTGTCGTGAGCGCCGTTTCGCCCGTGATCACATCCAACCGGTTCACCTGCACCTCCCCCATATCCAACAGATCCTCCACAATGTCCGTATTGCCCTGACCGGCCGCTGCCGTAAGCGCCTGCTGTGCCGCCTGCTCGAGCGTCACGTCATTGCTGTCTGGGCGTGGAATCCAGTCACACGCGACCAAATATTTCACCACCTGCAGTCGACCAGCGACGGCCGCATGAACCAAAGCGCACCGCTGCGATGTGTCCGTCTGGCCGAGGAACGCTCCCGCAGCAACCAACTGGCGCACCACATCACAATGGCCGCGGGCGGCGGCTAGGATGAGCGGAGTGCAGCCCTGACTGTTCGTCTGCTCCACGCTGGCACCGAATTCGAGCAGTAGATTCACCATCGGCAGGATACCTTCGTGGGACGCAATGCACAGGATCGGTGCGTTACCGAGGAACGGTGTGACATGGTCGGGAGAGGCACCGGCAAGCAGCAGCAATCGCGATACCTTCACATTCGGACTGTACACATTGCGCAGCGTAGTAAGCGCTGACGAAACGCACCCCGTCACCGACGCCACCCAGTAGGCCTGGAGATCGCGGGGCGATTGATGCGCGGGAGCATTGCGGTAGAGATGCGCCTTCAGAATGTGATGTCCCAGCTCGAGCGCCTGCTCCGGATCGAGTGGTGCTTGCAGGCGTGACAAGCGCAACGCAATGCCGGCATGCCCGTTGCGTAGATCACACAGGAACTTGGTGCTTTCTCCGTCCTCGCGGCGTATCAGCCACTCCCTGAACGAGGGATGGAAGAACATGTACGTATCGTCCAGTCGCTTCACCAAAAACCCGGTCAGCGTTTTGAACCGACACAGGAACTCATCCCAATCGATCATACCGCTACCGTCCGGTTCGGCACCTGAGTCACCCGCATCGCTCTGCGTTTCGTTCGCGATCAACGCATTCAGCGAGTAGAAGATCTCGGTCAGGGTGAGTGGATAGAGAGCGGCTAGACAAACGGCCAGTATGTTCGAGATGCGATCGTACGCGGTCCCGGTCGGGAAGCGGAGGTTGAAGTTTAGCAGGAAGATCTGAGCCAACGATACCGGCAGCACCTTGAAGCTGCTTGATTTGATCACCAAGTTACCGCGCTCGATCAGATCCAGCGTGAGCTTCGCGAACAGGAACGAACCCTTCGAGAGGGCGAGCAGATGCTGGGCGAACTTGAAGTGTGCGCTCGTATTGACGATCTCCTTCCCGCCCGCCACATTGTGCTGTATGCTCTGGCTCTGGTTGATGCGGAATGTGACGTACTCGAGGATGTCCTTCTGCAGCAGCTCATTCGTCGACCAGCTATCGAGGCTCATCTTCGTGTACGGCAACCCCTTGCAGAATTCCACCATCTGCGTGCGTATGGTCGCGATCACCTTCAACCAGGACGGGAAATGTTCGCTCATGCGCTGCAGAAAGGAAGCGATCGTGTCCCCGTGATCGGGCCGATGGTATTCCGCTTCACACAGCGCATCCACCAGGATGACACAGTTCTTCGCGGGGATTTTACCGGTACGGCGCAACGTTGCCAGCGGTTCCAGGATGCCCATCGCCATCGCCCGTTCCGGATTGGCGATGCATTCCTTCACACTCAGCACGTGCTGCAGGGCATGTTCACCGAGCAGGAACTCGTGATACGCGGCCAACTGCGGTGCCTGGCAGAGTTGGGCCGCCAGCGAATGCACAAAGTCCGGTATGAGGCAGGTGGAGTTATTGTCCGCCTGGCAGAAGTGGTACGCCACCACATGCGAGGCTAGACTGCGGAGCCGATCGTGCGCCACATTGATCTGGCAGTAGATACCGTCATTCTCCTGGATCGGTAGTTCCTTCCGGCGTCCGAAACACGAGTACTCGACCAGCTGCAGTAGGAGCGCGGTTTTGCCAGTGCCAAGGTTGCCGCTCAACAGTACACCGGGTGAGTCCGTCGACTGGATGGCGGTGGCCAATTCGCGCACCAACCAATGCCGACCAACGAACAGTGGGTTCGGTTCGTGGGTAGGAACCTCGAAGAAGAGGGGTTTTAGCGTTAGCTGTTGCTGTTGCTGCTGCTGTTGCTGCTGCTGGCGGTACTGTGCGAAGCGAATCTTCGGATCAATCGGTCCCTTAATCTGTCCGGAGCGTGCCGAACGACGGACCGTTGTACGGCGGGTTTTGAACGCCATCAGATCATCCACGTTACTGCCGCTTTGGGATGCTGTTTAAGAGAGCAAAGATAGTTAGCATATTGGACACTCACTGCGACTGCGGAAATAATACTCACTAGTAACCGAATGTCGCCTGCTGACGGGGCTCGAGGAAGCATTGCTTTGCTCGGAGATCGACATCATCGAACCGATCGACTCGCAGCCGGTGTGGTAGGGATTCGGTTCCTGTAGCTGTAGTACACGCGACACGTCCGCCTCGGACGACCCGGTAAGCGTTGAGACGGGGCTGGTATTGGCAGAGGTAAGTGAACTAAACGATTGGTTTGGGGCGCGTATGTTACGGCGCGTGCTGTGATCGAGGAACAACCCAAGCCGAACCTGCAGCTCATCCTGCGACGACTTTGATTTACCATTCATGACCAGGGGTTTTACGTTGCCACCTTCATCGTCTGTGTGGGCGAAATGTTAGCAAAACTATCAGTCAAATAATATGCTCATGAAAAGTATAATATCATGCATCGCACTACAAGAAGAAACAGTTCAACATATGCAAGGTATGATTAAGATGAAACAGTTCACTGTTATCGAACGCTTTATAGCATGCATAACGGGCATTTTGATGTTAATAATTATTATTCATTCAGGGTTATTCATGCACATTTAGAACACCTTACAAGCTAATCGATGTTCCACGTGGAAAGATAACGAATGAAATGTAACGAAGAAATTACCACCTCTTCCACGAAAACCACCTAAAACAGAATATTCAGAGTCTTCTGACTCTGATCATCTGTTTGCAAATGGGGATCACTCTATCTACATCGACCACCAGCTATCGATCAGCCCGTGGCAAAAGGGTCTGGAGATTTTCTACGAACGGATGAGATTTGCATTTTTTTCACATTTCAAAAATGCTTTGGATCAATCGATGATTATTATACACATTTAAAATAAACTTTGATGCACATAAAAAAAACATTTTTTGGAAGAATGTGTAACCATCCAACATCTCTGGAGCAGTTTCATCCTTTTTTAAAGGGAAAACATTATTTCTTTTCTCTGACGTGATTAATGATTGGATCGTAGTGCAATTATTCAAATACTTTAAATCGTTTCAACCGGTAGGAATACATAGATATCGATTCATGTTATAAAAATCCTCTTGAAGCAATACACCTTTTCAAACACCCAATTCCATAGTCTCGCAGATAATCTTGTATTTTAATGCATTCTATAAGTAGAATTTTGTGATTTTCGTTTTTCTCCAAAACACAACGAAAACCACACATTCAGATGAGGAATGAAACAAAAACCGATATAAATTCCTTAAACCTCCTTTATATCAAACAACTTTAAGCAGTCAAAGTTCATCGACCAGAGGGTTTGAGTCATAAAACGTGCATGATGTTGTCGTTGCTCCAAAGCTTAAATGTACGCCAAAGCAGGCTCCAATGGATTATAAAAGTAACAAAAAAAAAAAAAAACGGCACAGCTTTATTTCTCCAGCCACATAAGCTTGCGAAATATTTGTTTTGGAAATGCTGTCGAGCCGTTCTTTACGAGCTTCCTCCACCCGATCGATGATATAGCTCAAATCAAGCTTTGGCAAATTACTTAATTCCCTTGTTTGTGTGCGGAACGATCAAAACAAGTCGTTTGGGCGAATCTAAAAAAAATCGTGAATCGATTAGCTTTCGGGTTCGACTTCTAAGCTTTTATATGGACCGAAATGACATATTCTACACGAACGGGCCCGTTACCTCCAATAAATCAAGGAACGTTGAAAAAAAAAAATTTAACCGTTGAGCGAGTTGGCAGAAGGCACTATGTAAGTAAAGAAAACAAGATATTTTTGAAATACTTTGTAGCATGAAAGTATAAAAAATACACAGTTAGAAATAATTTGTAACAGCAAAACGATCACATTTAGCATCGAAAAACGTTAGAGTTAAATAAAAGCTACAACAAGAAGAAAAGAAAAAAAAATCTAGCGATGCATTATACAAAACCATATTGAAATAATAAAACTACGGATAAAAAACTCCAGTCGAAAGAACAAAAAAGAACATAATCGAGCGAAGAACCAAAATGTGTAAGAAAAACAACACCAAAACTGCGAATCAAAACGACTAAATAAAACGTAACAACATAAGAATGGATCAAAGCGGCTGAAAACAAGCGCGAACACACGCATACACAGGGGCACGCAACAAAAAAAAACAACGGAACGAAGTGGAAGAAGAGCCCATGCCTGCTAATTGATTCAATCCCGCGTTGACCGTCGTCGCCTGGGCCGACCAGAGAGATTTAATTTTGCCGAAAACCATCGACGCAGACGAACCGAGACTGAGTCGGTGAAATTTATGGCCATCATTAGCGTTCCGCTGGCGCTTGCTGATCCCGTTCGGTGGCCCATGGGAGGCCAACAGATTGAACCCACCCGCAACTCCACCTCCACCACCATCAGTGCCTGTTCCCGTTGCCTGTCCGGCCGCGGCCGATCGTGCCATCGAGCGGCTAATTTTGCTCGCAGCCGCTGTCGTCGCCCGATGAAACGTTGCAGGATTAAGCAGTGAGGCTAAACCTAACCGACCGACGACATGTGACGTACGGACGGATACGGAAAAGCGCCGTGATGAGATGGTGATGATTTTCCCGGAAATGGGTGTAACATAATGCGTTCGATGAGTGAACGAGATCGAAACGACGGTGTGGGGGTGATTAGTTGCGATGATTGGTTGCGTGAAGGACAACGGGTTACGGGTAAGGATATGCAGAGAAAAAAAAAGAAAAAAGAACGAGAGATGAAGAGATGGAAAGTGTGCGGCGAGTGTGTAATTACATATGATCCGAACGATCGACATGCCGGGCGATGGGGATGATCTGCACTATAATTAATACAACCCACCAGAAGAAATCCCAAGAACCCGAACGCCCGCAGGCTCACGCAAGAACACCCGAACGATCGATACGTTCATCCACCCGCTGGCAGAAAACTGCCCACTCGGAACGCGATTGCTCAATCACGATTTCCCTTCCAGACGTCACTCCATCGGTCACTTACCCGACAACGTGGAATTGTCCGCATTTCCATTGCTGCGCCGGTAGCCGAACGGGCTGCGAAGATTCTTCGGACTGAACAGCCGCCGCCGGTTCTGCGGTGGTGTGGCGCAGGTGCTGGACGTGATTTCGCTGCTGCTGTTAAGTGCCGAACGCTGCTGCAGGGGCTTCAGACCGTAGCCGGACTGCTGGATGGCGCCGGGACCGGAGATGCTCGCATAGTGTGACTCCGTCTTGCCTGGGGGACACTTGGGTGGACGATCTTTCAGCTTGTAACCGTCCGATGAACCGAGCACGTCTGCCGGGCTCTGTGTTGAGGAAAGGGGAAGATTACGGACAAGTGTTAAATAGTGCCAAGTGCAATTTTCATTCATTTTTGTGGATCAAACTCAACATTGGTTGAATTGTTTTGTACCTTTCCAAGGGCAAAAACAAAAACCCACATTGAGTACACTTTTCTCTGGATGGAAAATAGTGTTTTATTTTTTGTTGAATAGAAAAGTTTCACCTTAAAAAAGATATGTATTAAAATGTTATATAAAAATTCAGCTATTAAAAATTGTTATAAAATGACTTTTTTAAATAAAGCACAACAAAAAAGACCCTTTTTTAGGTACTTGGAATCAAAAAAAATGTAAGAACTGTACAAAAAACGCATTGTATACCCGGTTATGTTAATAGACATAAAAAGCGCTATGG